>JASAMV010002610.1:0-29225 GCA_030248065.1 Rhynchonema sp. JSB1_4 | reverse complement strand
GGGTCGCTGAGAATGATTGACTACCCTTATATAGGTTCTAACATGTGGCGACTCAAGAGGATGATCAAAAATGGCTATTTTTTTGAGTTTCCGCAGCGGGTCGCTGGGGGTCGCTGGCGCCGGTGAGCGTGAAGAGCTTGCCGCCCCCGAAGGGGGCGCCGGGCTCGCTGACGCGAGCCGCCCCCGCCGCCCTCGACCGTGTGACAAAATGTTTCCTTGTTATTTAGATTCGTGCCGTGCAACCGGTGTTACCACAGCGAGATGTGAAAAACGTTTATTTAGCAAGCACCAGCATGATTTGTGAATAAAAACGCAGGACGTCAAAATATTGAATAAATGTGACAAAACCATGGTAAACAGCAATACCGTATCAGACGCAAAAATTGTGACACGACACAAATCTTGATGAAACAATAATTATAATTGAGCAAAACCACGTATAAAATGGTGAAATGATAAAAATAATGCTAAATGGCGGATTTGATGTGATAAAGTCAAGATACCTGTATCGTATCAGACACAAAAAATTTGTGACACGATCGGGCTCGAATCATGATGAAGCAACAATCATAAACGCGTAAAATAGTGACCGATGATTGGCAATACCTATGATTACACGAGATCTACACGGCCGAGGTGCTGGGTCGATTTTCGAGTGGGATGGGAGCACCCTGAGTGTCTAGCCCTCTCGACAATACTCTCATATTTATCATGTTTTCTTCAATAATGGCTTGATTAAACAGATGTTTTCGTTTGTAAACCTTATATAACAAGCACGCGAAGGGACACCCGGACGCCAACAACAAGCAGATTGACAGAATAAAGTATCGAATGGCGTCAATGAGCGCTGTGCCTTTCGTGATCGACGTGGTTACGTCATCAACTTCGATCGTGGTTGGCTGAAAGGTTTGCGCGACCTATGGTATAAATATTCTAGTGACCTTGTTTTGACTGATTGTCCTGTTACAATGAAATTTTCTCTGCGGGGACCGAAAACTTTATTACCGTACTGATAAAAAACCTCACTTTTATATCTGGCCTTGACTTTTCTGGCGTGGCTGCTTTGGTAGGGGAGACAGCATCAGTGGGTGGCACACGTTGGACGGTCGATTTCTGAGGCTGTAAAACTTAAAACGTAAACCCCACGTTAAATCTCGACAGCGTCAGCATAAACTGCTTGGCGTTTGGGATTGTTTCTGGTCAAATACATTTTTTACGCACACTATCATAAACATTTTACGATGACTTTTACAGTGAACTTCAACTATTTTACGTAGGTCAGTGCAGGTAAAAGTAACGAATTTTTTGAGAACTCACGTCGGTGCAAGCCCGGGCACACGCGGTTGATTCGTGCAGCGCGTCGGTGGCACATGTGTCCGATACCGGTTTTCGCACTCGAGTCCGGAGGTAGACAGATTTGTCGCACGGCACGTCTGGTGGTGACAGTCGAGCGCACATAGACCACGAGGACCATTCTTGTAGCGTACAGTCGTGCTGAAAGAAAAGGTAGAAATGTTTTTTTCGCGTGACACTTTTTGCATGTTTTACATTGAACAGGAGAAATCGTTATTGGTGGTGAGTAAGTTAGATTGGCGTCGGTAGATTCTATGATCAATTCAATGTTGGAATCGCGGTCACCTCAGTCATGCGCGCAGTGGTCGTGCTCGTGGTCGGAATTGGCGACACCGTGGTGGTCGACGTTGACATCGTTTCTATTGTAGCTGTCGGGGTTACGGTAGTGGTGGCGGTAGTTGTTGTAGTTAGGGGTACTGTGTTAGTTGAGGATACTGTAGTCGTTGTGGTCGGCGGCACAGCAGTCGTTGTGGATACGGTAGTGCTTGGGGTTACGGTTGTGGATAGGGTAGTGCTCGGTGATACTGTAGTTGTTGTGGTGGACATGGTAGTGCTCGGGGTTACGGTAGTTGTTGCAGACATGGTAGTGCTCGGCGGTACGGTAGTGGTCGGTGGTACGGTAGTGGTTGGCTTGACCGTAGTATGTGGCGTACTCGAACGTTGTACCATCGTCGGTGTCGGTATCGTGGACTTAATTGGCTGAAAACTGTTTTTGTATGTGCATGGGGCAAGCAGCCATGTTATGGGTGCTAGCATGAATTAAAACATAACAAAAGCATTTCTAGTGATATCAATTTAGGTTAATTTGATTTTTCGTTATTATTCCAGTGAAACTTTTAAACGACAAGGGTCCAAACTCTCGAATGCGTAATCGCTGCCACGGGGTGGCTGCACCGCCAAACAGGATTATGCCAACTGGCCGACCTCGCTTCGTTGCATGTACAGCAGCGTTTTCTAACACACACATGTTTTTGGGAATATAAGGGGATTTACGCGCTGACGTGGAGAGCGTAAGATATATCAAATATACAGTTGCGCAACCGATCCTGGTGGCGGTGGCGCGTTTCGAGAATTTGGCCCGACGCGGCTGTCAAATAAAGGATGTAACTGTGCATAACGACCAGACCCGATTAATAAGTTAAAACCAAAGTAAAAAACTGTCGCGCATACCTTTTGAGATTCACATGCCTCCATTTGATCGCAATTCGATTGTACGTGAGAATCTGATGCGCACAAACATCCGCACATGCTGCTCGATGATACGTACACACTTTGGCGTGACGAAAGCGCGATTTTTTTCGTGTCACACATAGGGTAATCAGTGTCCATCAAAATGATACGTGTGGCATTTGGGAATTTGTTCAGAGCGTTCGAAATGTCACTTGATATTAGGCTGCCCATGCAGGCAATGGTATTGTCCTCGTAGTAGCAGCTAGCATTCACACAGGTAATAGTAATACAAAATACGATAATTTTGCCAAACATGTTTGTGGTCTGGAAAAACAAATAAGCTAAAAACACACAAAATTAGCAAAGAAACTATCTAAAGGTTCAAACATGACTGGGCTTGCTAAAAATATGAGTGAGCAACTTATATCGAAAGGTGCGTGTCGCTCGTGATGTACTGCGCTGAAAAAAAGACATGGCGTGTGTGAGATCTTGTATGCGCAGCAGCAAGCCATAATAAGGAGAGACAACAAAAACAAAACAACACGAACTCCAGTCATCCTGTGTGTGACTTGGATGCCAGTGTGCAGCAGCGGTTAGTGGTGTGCTGACATCATGTGTTGGCGACAAATCATGGTTCCACGCATACGTAGTGCTGCATGTTGTGTCTGCAAAAAAATGTGCTCTGAATTGAATGCAGTGAAGTGTGTGGTGAAATCGAGCTCAATGTAATAATTTCTCCCGTTGATGGTAAATATAATGGGGCTAACTGTGTACTTCACAGCACGTGTATAGCAATAATTGCAAAGCATTTTACGGCGGAATGTAACTGTGAGCTGGTTTTTTTCTGCTGTTAGAGCCAGTACTGTCTGTCTTCATTACACTTGTTGTAATGTGTGGAGATAAACAGAAATGCGTAGAACTAAACCTGTTGCGCAGGCGAAACTTGTGAACGGTGTCTTGCACAGCACGTGGTCGGGCTGATTGAACGTGCTGTCGGTACATCCGATATTCGACGTCATAGGTGTATTGGACGCACCAAAACTGCCTGAAGGGAACACGGGGATGGAGTGAACTTTTGTCACAAATGCATCTAATAAATATTTGTACTCTGCAATGGAACGCCTGTGGCATGCATTTTGCTATGTACAAACAATAAACAGAACCTTACCAGCTCCACACGTCAAAGACGTAACGACACCGTTAGCACTTGGGGTCAGCATCGGATCCAACAGCAACGTGCTGTTTTGACTGCACGCGACACTCGACCCGATCAGAGCATCGGTCGAACCGAAACCTGATGATAACTTGTCTTAACCCGTATCACAAGTGCGTTTGACCATCTTTGTGGGAAGGGGCGCGTGTTTTATATGGTTTTACACTACAAAAAGCATCGAATCGTGCACCGGATAAAAAAATTTTTATTTATGCGAGCGACGAGTGGATAAAATGCGTTTAAGAGACCCCTTGGCTGAAAATCTGGATATGCTGCTGTTGCTAAATTTTTCGGCTTGTAGACTGCTTGTGGCTTACTGCGGAGCGATAACATACAGAAGTCACCAGAACCGACCACTGGCAGCGTCTTTTGGTGTCGCGCACAACATGGGGTCAGACGACGTGTTGATGTTGTCAGGGTTCTGAACACCGAGCAGACCTGAAGGTAAAAGACTACATAGTTGAACATTTTATCATAAACGCAGTTGCTGAATATTTCTTCTCATGGTGCACATTGTGTGGAATGGATTTGGTTCGTGCTGTAGACCTATAACCAAGAGAAACGAACGGAACCGACCACGGGTACCGGCACTTGGAGTCGCACACAACATCGGTTCAGACGACGTGTTGAGTTTGCCACTGGCCTGTGCACTGAACGGACCTGAAAATAAACACGGACAAAGTTTTTATCACAAGCGCTGCAGCTAAATATTTGTGCTTATTGTGCTGTTTGTGCGGAATGCACGGGGGGCTTATTTCGCATCACCTGCTATTTTGTATATTTTCGCGTGGTCGGGTTGGCTGATAGTTGGAATGTGTAGTGGTTCGCATAATGTTGGTGCGAAAAGGTTATAGCAAACAAGCAGTAATCACAAGAACCGGACCAATTTCATACGTCGACGCGGCAACACCGTTGGCAGTTGAAATGGTGCGCGGCATCTCGTGATTGACTGGCGGGTCAAAATTGGGCTCGTTCGTCTCTTCAGCGAAAATGTCTGAAATAAAAATGGGTGTCAGCACCAGTACGCGCTAAAAAATGCCTGCGAGACTATTGCCATGGAATGCAAAATTTGATTAGCTTTTGGTTAGCCTGCCAGTTTTTATGAGTATAAAAATATTCAAACCTTTCTGTGTTGTCTTTTGTCCATTGTGCCATGCGCTAATATCTGCCAGCACTGCAAAAACTAGCGGTGGTCACAACAAGCAGTTTTCTGGCTATTTGTAAGAGAACCATTCAAACTATCGCACACCTCGGTCAACTTCTTGCGCAGACAAACTGGGCATGGGCACTGTTTCGTTTTCAGGCGTGTTATCTGAATATTTCTCACTCTGCTTATTTATGCTTTAATCAATCATATGCTAATATAGAAAACTGCTCACTTGGCACTGCGTATTCATCAATCGTTGCCGGTTTCAGTATGGGCGCACCCGTGTTGCACAGCTGGCTGTTAACTGAGTCGAACAGCTGGTCACCATTTTCTAGCTTCTTATCCAGGCCAAGTGCCGTCTCCACGAAACGCAACACTGCGAGTAAAATGAGACAAAAATGACGGCCACATCAACCTGGCGCTCAACTGATCTTAACACACAGAAACTCGGTTTTTTTCTACAGTCATACGCAGCGAACGGTGTTGGACCATGTCAAGCCGGCTGATGTTACGTTATGGTGTGTCTTATATATAGTATCTCTCACAAAGTCACAGTCACACACCACAGGAAGATGCGCGCGCAATGTGCCAAAATGACAGCTCATAATAAACACACGTCATAAGAAACTTTGTTAAAAAATGAGAAAGAGAGAAAAGTACACGTACCAGATTCTTTCCGTAAGTCGTCACAACGGGAAACTCGCGTGTACAGTGTGGTGAGGGTCTCCGGTTTGATAGACGAGGCCGAGTATTCGCCAAATTGCGGGTCATTGAGCTGCAACACGGGTGTTCAGAATTGTGTCTTGAACAATCAGTGGGGTGTTCTTTCGGCAAATAGTGACAAAAATTATGTTCAAGAATTTACAGCTTAGTTAAACTGAACTTAGCTGAACTGTAGTGTAGCAATGATACTCACGTTAACTCAGTCATTGTGCGTTTCGGCAAACAAATGCACTTGTCGTTCACAGAAAATGGTTGATTTGCTAAACAACATAATGTAAACAAACTAACAGCGTTTGACACGTTGTTTGACTTGCTGCAGCGTAGTGCTTCTTGTGTTCTGCCAGTCGTCAAACGCGGGGTCGTGGTATCGCCAATTGCATCTAAATACAGGTTCGATACGATTGCAAATCCAGGGACCACATTTTCCAAGTCCGACGATTGGTTGATAATCGTGAATTCGCATTTGGCATTGTCCGTTTCACGCATGTTGATCGGTCGAGATGCGAACCTCGTTGCCAGACGACCGATGGCTGATGCGGCACGTCTTGTCTGTGAACAACAACGGATGTTTTTAAGCAAAATACTGCTGAAATTGCAACAGAACATTTCCTCTTGTTATGATCTCAAACTACGGTTGATACATAGCAACAAACATTTTGTGTATAACTTACGCTGGTCGGCTTTTTTTCTGTTTTCACTTCAATAGCCATGCGTTTCTTGAGACTGGGGCCATCAAAGATGTACTCGAACGGATCCGGCACATCACGGTGTGGGCGTTTGAATCCGCACATGCCTCGCACTTTTACTAGTGTCTCGTCGTGCGCCAAATGCGCCATTTTCAATTACTAAATACTAAAAAAATGAGGCTAATTCAGTCTGACATGAACTGAGCTAACACGGCAGCGCGATTTAGTAACCAAAATAAAACACATACTCAAAATATGGACGGCACCCGAATAGGCGGTGTTGAATGGTCAGAAACATAGTCTAGCACAAACGGAGACAACAGAACAAGTGCGTGCGCTTTTGCTCATCTTGGGCATACGGTAACTTGGGCTCAGCTAACTAACAACAAGCACTCAAAGAACGGGTAAACAACTGACACTGGCGGTGGCTCGTTTTATACAATAATTCGACTCACCAATTGTGCTTTTTTGACTCACGTAAAGTGACTTTTCAATTCGCATGCTTTCTGCAAAGCCGCTATACATTTTGGGCTTTGTGATCGAAGTGTGGTTCACGACTGTTCTATTGATTGAATACAGGCAATCAATCGGTGATCGGCGGAATTGGAGCTTTTTTCTTTTGAAATGTCCACTTTGAAAGGTCGGTGTACCGACACATAGTATAATGAACAAGCACAGGACCTCTTAGTGCTTTTTTCATGACTTTTGCGCGCCAAAATTGTTTAATATAGCTGTGCTCAACTTGATGGCTTGACCATCACGGCTGTCAGTTGTTTGCGTGACTTTCAACTCACGCGTTTCTGTCTTTCGACTCACGAGCGGTCTTCTTTCAGCTCAAGACTTGGACACAATTGAACTCACGATTACGGTAGTTTGTCTGCTTGCACAGTCGTACGTTTTTGAATACGGTTGTGAGTTAAAAACGCGTATCTAGTGAGCTGAATTACGCATTTCGTGAGTTGAATATGTGTATAAGAAGCCGATAGTGCTTTCGCACTTTCATTTCTGTTTTTTTGCGTATGGAAGGTTTAGGTCTAAGTAATGGCTGGAATACCTGTCAAGAAACAGCGTGAGGGGGTCGCGCAGCCAGATGCGCCAGCGCCTGTGTCTAAGGTGAAGTTTAAGTTTGAGGCTGATTTTTGTCGTTCTGTTAGGGAAATTGCACGTGCTGATATCGTAGGCGCTGCTGAGAAGTTGTGTATTTTGTTGGATTTTCTCGTGACTAATCAGTTATTTTGGTCAAAACATGTTTTGTCTCAACAAGTTATCATTGAATCACTTTGTTCTGTAGCAGAAAGTTTGCCTGAAACTCCTGAGAAATCTGTTATTCAACATCTTATTTCGATATCGAATCCTAGTGCAATTATAGCTGTGGCAAAACTTTTGAAGCCAGTGCATGTTAGTAACAGCCCAATACCTGTAGTGCCAGGCTGGCATCGAGGCACTTTAGAGAAAGACGGCAGACTAAAAGATAGCAGATCAAAACCACATGTGTGCTTGTGCTTACAAGAATGTCATTTTAAGCGTTTTGATGTCTGCGATAACGCAGATAGGCCTTATATGTACTACAACCGGTCTACCGGCTTATGTGTCCATTGTTGTCCGTCATGCTTTGCTATACCGCAGTCTTTAATGAACTTCAACTGTAAATATGGGACTGTTAAGTTTGTGAAGTCTTTCACCAACCAAGCCCAGTATGTGTTACATAACATAAAGAATGAAAAGGTCAATGTGCCACGCTTCCTGTGCTGCCTTTGCATAGCTAACAGAGTATTTATTCCTCCCGAAAAAAACGCATCCAGTCAAATGCTTTATGTATATGCACCTTGTTTTCGTGTTATGAATTTTCATATGCTATGCTCAAGTCATTATGACCAGCTCCCTGACATGACCACGCAGGAGTATTGCGACGTGTGTGGACTTACATTGTCTGAAGAAAAAAATGGCTCAGGAACAACTTTCTAAATCTATTGAGTTCTCTGGGGAATCGTTGGCCAAAGCCATAGAGCAAAGCGTTGACACGGCGCGTTTCATTGGTGTTCTTCGCAAGGCCCGTGTGCTTAGGGAGGACTACAAGAACAACAAGCGCACGGTGCTTTACGTCGATCTTTTGAACGGACCTACGATGAAATGTTGGTCTCATTGCTCTCATTGGATCTCAAGTTCTGTTCTACCGTATATTTGGTTTATTCACAGCGTTCATTGTTTTTTGCAGTGTCCGAGTGTACCGTAACCGCCGATCCACTGGTATTGCTCAACATTTTGCAAACTCAAGGTTGTAGAACATTTTTTCAGACTTTGCGTTTTTTCATACCCACCACTTGGTTTTCTTATTATGCACCACATGGTTGATAGGTGTGATCCGCATCACGTGGAGTGAGTGTGGCGATTCGCTGGCGATCCAATTTCGGGACTACGGTGATGGCATCAGCATCATGTACGAATCGCCCACGAAAACCAGTGGCCCGACAGTCTGCTACAGAAAGCGCCAATGTGGTTTCGCATTTTTCAACTCATGTCAGTGCGAATTTTTATGATCTGATTTGCACCTTCGGTTGTCCTGATAACAAGAAACACTAATTTCATATGAACTGAAGTTCTTATGCGCTTGAGTCTTAATTTCACTTTCAGTGCCCGCGCAGCGTGCGGTGCACGCTGTGAACGCCGTGCGTGTTCGCGTGATGGACGAAATCAACGCCGCGAATTCTGCCGGAAAGTTGGGGCAATTTGCGCGCGAAACGATGTTCGATCTCGCCTACATCACATTGAATCATCATTCCCCTTTGCTTGATCCAGTTGGTTTTGGCGAACTGGGTGGTCGTGTCCGGGAGCTGAACAAGCAGGCGCGAGCGTTATTCTTACATTGTGTGTTATATTCTATATTTGTGTCGATTTGTAATTATTACTACATTTCGCTCTACTTATGTCTCAGCGCGTTTGTCTGTTTGTATCGTGGTGTTAGCAGTGCTACGCTGGCTCGGTGTCAAACCTATGCCTATGCCACTACTGTCGTAGTATCAATGCGTTGAACGTTCCCTTTTCAGAACATTATTTACTGCCCATACTGCACCACGACTGTCACCAGCACAATATTAGCATCCAACCATTTATCTTCTGCACACCACGACTATCCACCAATTTCGCTGACCCAGGACGTTGAGAAATGTCCGTTTTGTCAAAGGCAGGTGACAGGGTTTCGTTATTTTTACTGACAGGGGGTGTTTAGGATTCAAGTAATGTGCCCCTTTTACAGACCATTCCTTTCTCGTAAAATGTCAAACATAGTGGCACACGTGCGTTTATGCTATCTTTCACCGGCAAGACAAGAAATGCTAAAATTCACTTGTTTAATATGCTCAAAAAAGTTCCTGAAAAGTTCACATTTGAAAAGACATTATCAAACTCACGAAATTAGTGTGGAACCTGAGACCAAGTCAACAAAATTTGACCAACTAGAGCGTGATTATCTCGAAAAGAAAATTACAGCTGACCATCTGTATATTTTAGTGCCCGGGACTGTGCAGACAGCGCCAAATTTTAGATCATATGAAAAGAGACAAACTCTAAAATTAACTGATGAAGGGGTTACGTTAGCTTCAAGAGGATTGCTCCTAAATATTCTCACAGATACGATAACTCATTTTATGACGAATGTAGTTCAAAAAGAAACGTCCCATAACGATTTGGCCATGGTATCAATCGAGCACCCAAGTCTCGAGTACCCAGTAAATAGCGGATTGCATTATGCCCATGAGCTAAACGTCACTAATCTCTTAGACAGACTGGGTGCTGTTACCCAATCACAGAGCAGGTTAATAATTGGCAAAGAGAGTGGTCTGACATTAGCTGTGTTTATTAAGAAAGCACCCCTCGTCCGTTTTGGTAGTCGGGCGGTGATTGTGCCGGAAAGTAGCCGATTGTTAGACCCTAAACCGTGGCAAGATCTCATGAGCGAATCGGGGTGCAGTAACTGTTTGGTCATAGCTGTTGTCCTCCGCTGTACTATGGATGTGTTGCGTAAACGAAGGCCAGCTTTAACAGCTGATCAGCGTGCGCATATAGTCAGGATTCATAAATTAGTGGCCCACCAGTTTGACGAGCGTGCCTTCCCTGTTATTGCGCATTATATAAGTAAGCGGTTCAACCGTAGACTATTCGTGTTTGAGCGCACCAACGAACGATACAGATCACTGTACTGCAGTCCTTGTGGGGTCTTTCCTGTGTATATCTATATCAAGGAAAACCACGCATATTTAGTAAAGCACAGTATAGTGAGGTTTGTCGGGCACGATAATGTATGCGTGAAGTGTGGCTGGCTAAAGCTCAACGCTAAAAGATGTTTCATTCTCACATGCACACGCAATCAGGTAAAATGTAAGCTGTGTTTGACAAGTGACTGTTTGCTTTCCACTGAACCATATACCGGCGTGTTTTGTGAGCTGTGTGGCGGCACTTTTCGCACTTGGGCTTGCTTCGAGTTACACAAGTTGAAAGCATGCAGTGAGCTACATCACTGTAAAACGTGCGGCCGGCGGTATTCTGCTGGAGCCCCCGTGCATAGCTGTGTTGTTGTGTGTCGCTTTTGTAAGACGCCCTACAATCCTTCGCAGGAACAGAACAGACATTTTTGCTTTATGATCCCGTCAAAAGGGCGTTTGCAGCCAAAACAGCGCAAGTGGGCATTTCTCGATTTTGAAACTGCGTTGAGACCACAAGATAACTCGCTGGTGCCCATGGTTGCTGTATTGAAAGTGGCATGCCAAAAATGTATTTATGAATACAAAGATCCCGTAGTCTGCTGTAAGTACCGCGTACGGGAATTTGTCGGAGAGAACTGCGTTGAGCAATTGATGCGGTTGCTGCTGCACTCGCCTGAAATGGGGTACACCATGGTGATTATGCACAATATGTCAAGGTATACTTTGAAAAAGGGGAATGTCACTTGAAAAATAGCACAGTTGTTCTACTTTTCAGTTTTGATGGGTGGATAGTCAGCAAATATTTAATGGAACACGGCATAAAAGCAAAATTTGTAGCCCGAGGGTTGAAAATATACGAAATTCGTGTGGGTTCACTGGTGTTTCACGACAGCATGCTTATGATGCAGTGCTCTTTAGCTGACGCATCACGTACATTCGGGGGGATGTTTCAGAAAGGGTGGTTTAGTTATCATCTGGCCACCACTACAAATTTTCACACAGTTTATAACCGTATCCCACCGGTTTCTGAGTTTTTACCATATGTGAAGCAATGCGACCTGAAAGAGTTTACAGCCTGGTATGAAAGTCGTGTCTCAGCTGGACAACAATACAGTTTGGCTGGTGAATCGGTTTTATATTGTGTGCAGGTCTGATGCTTTAAACATTCTGCTGTTGGCGCCTAGATACCATGCCATTCTCACTTTTGCAGGACACAAATTGCCTTCACTACATATGTGGAGAATTTATGAGAATCATTGAACAATTGACAGGAGTGAATGCGTTCGAATATATAACAATAGCTGGACTAAGCTTAGCTATCTTTAAAAAATTATTTTTGAAACCTGACACGTTATGCGTAATCAACGACATGTCGGAATATGTAACAGAGCAGCGGGGGCAACAGAGCGTTGAGGCTAAGAAGTTTTTTGCTTTCTTAAACGCGCATGGATGGGATTTAAGATATGCAGGGTGCGGCGGTGAGAAAATGATTGCTGGAAGACTTGTTGATGCTTATTCCCCTGCAAATGACACAGTTATTCAGTATTGTGGATGCATGATCCATTCGTGTTTACGGTAAGATGCGATCAACAATTTTAACTGAAACAGCGTCTTACTCTTCTTCGCAGATGCTACCCCACTAAGCGTCATCAACCTCATTGTATGCATGCCCCTTTGTCGCTAGAAGACGCTTATCGGAAAACAATGCGGTTTGCGCAAGAGCTGACCCGTTCAGTTGCGTGTGTAAAAGTTGTGTGGGGGTGTGATGTGCAGAAATGGCTGCACGAATCACCGCAGATGAACCGGTTTTACAATGATAGTTTGATGTGGGAGCACGTAGTTCAACCGGCGCTGAAAGCGCGCGACTGTTTACACGGGTACACTCTCAGTGACTTTTGAGCTCTTTGTATAAAACCAGCTCGTGTGTGTTTTTTTTGGGGGGGCGTGATCTTTTGGTGTATTCGCACTGACGACGACCTGGTGCACCGTGCATGTGCAAAACTAGATCGAAAGCGGCGCCTAACACCATGCTGCTTCACAGCTCAAATCAGCTGAACCTTACTCTATACCACCTTGTAGAGGCCGAACTGAAGTGGTTTCATTGGCATGTCGAGTGGATGAAAATCAATATCGCGCCGGTTGGCGTATACGTAGGTTTTTGTGAACTTATTTAGTCATAAAAAGAAAGACAAATTTCGTTTCCTTAAACAGGTGCGTTCGATGTGATGAGTATGTGAGTTATTAGTGAATGAGGCGCTAAGTGCGTGCAGACACCTAAGTTGCACTGTAGGTACCCCTCTATCATGTTCTCATCGCCACTTGGCATTGGAAAACCAACAACACACAATTCACTTAAACCACATGAGCTGCTTAACTTGATTCGTGAGTCAGGGTGCATCGGTTTTGCCTTATGCACGGTATTTGTCCCTCCGGGACTGCCGTATGGACCATTGCCCATTTCGATACCTAACCTTGGCTTAACATTCCCATGTTGCATGGCCTGCGCTTTGGAGCGCAACTCTAATCCCAAATGCACTCATACTGTATATGAGAGGTTGGTGTTGCATGCTAATATCCATACGATCGTTTTAAGCCAAAATTGTTTTTGCTGAAGGGTGCTTCGTTCTGTATTTTGTACTGTGGAATTAGAGTTCGCTGTTCAAACGTGCCACTGCGTCATACTTGATGTTCAGCAGGTACGTGCGCCTTTTCTAGTCCTGCGTTTGTCATACAGTACATGTACGCTTTGCAGGCGATATTGTTTCACACTACCAGCACTTCATTGTTTGCTGATTATGTCCGCTTTTTTGCAAAAATTAAGTGCGCGTCATCGATACCCAAGCATACGGATTTGGTTACCTATTGCTCGGAACTTAAAGAAAAGTTTGGAATTGAACTCGATCCTAGCGAAATCAAAGATAATCCAGGGCTTAAGCTTTGCGGGAAGCTGGGGCTGAATTCATTGTGGGTATGTGTGTACATAGGTAAAGGTTGAACAGAGAAAGCTAGATTTTCACCGGTTGCAGGGGAAATTTGCGCAGAAAGCTGACAATTCCATTCATTTTTGCGTAAACCCGTTAGAATTAGATGCTTTATTGGGAGATCCAAACAAAAACATTACCGAAATGAAACTTTTAAGTGTTAGTTTGAACTCTTTTAGTCACAGTGAGACACATGTAACCGCTGACTGTTTCAGTCCAAATGCATCTACGTATCATGTAGTGAGAAGACTCCGCGAAAATCAAACCCAAATGTCAATATTTTACTGAGCGGGTGCATTACTAGTTACGCCAGAACAAAACTTTTATCCATGATGACTAGATTGCCGCCATTTTGGACTTTATATACAGATACTGTAGGTCAAGACCTGTATGCTGTATATACTGTAGACATAAGCCTAAAATTTTGGGCGCACTTTTTTCATGCACGCACATTTCATTTTAGGACAGCATTATTTGTGTTCAAAATATAAATGAGCCGTCACCTTTTGACACTGAGGGTGTGTCGCTCGGATCCTGGTTAGATCAATACCCAGGTCAAGAAATATCTGAGTACATTTCGATTGGCTCAAAAGTCAGTGACGTTAATGCACAACCACACAAACTTATCAGCTACCCTCGTTCTAGGTATACTCACTGCGTGGCCCAACTATGGGGGTTGTTAAAGCCAAAGGTGCGATGACTGCTTATGTATTCAGCAGCGTCACAATATCATGTTTTACAGGAATTCAATTGGAGAAACAAAACGGAAACCCGGTGACTTTTGATACACTGAGACGCATTTTATTTGGCGTTTATGACGAAGAAGTAAAACCGAGCGCAAATGTCAGCAGTGCACATATGGGTGTTGCACACGCAATGAATTGGAACCAACCTAAAGCGGCTGAAACTTATTTGAAACATCCAGGAATATACAGAAAACTTGAGCCTAACATGCATGTTTTAAGGCAACGTGCCAGTGATTGTAGAAAAGTTCTGCAACTTAATTTTAGTCGCCGTGTTGTGTGTAACGTATCTGATGTTCCACCTTGTATATCTGTTGTCTCAGCGCCTTACGGTTTCTTCGGCACGCAGCAAGTGTGAGACCGTAGTCATATGTTCTAATTTTTAGGTCGGATGGGAAAATAATCAAGTGTTGGAAAGTAGATTCTTTGCACTTGGTTCGCATGGGTTGTACGCAGTTGTTGGTACATATAGAGGGGGAGTTGTAATCAATATTCGGGTTTGGGAGCTATTCAATGGCACACCTACTCGCCCAACACGAATGGGTGTGAAGCTCGACTTACCTGGTAGGCGCCGATTTGGCCGCAGACACAGTACTTTGAAACTTAGGTGCCTTATTCAGAGTGGAACAAACTGCGAACCATACGAAATGAGATAGATAGAATGGTAACTCGAAATGATATAAAACAGGAGGTACGAGTTAGACTGAGTAACCCTAATACTGACAGGGCCATATACATATTGCTGAAAGGCAACTATCCTGAGGAATGCGTGATGCACATAACAAGGTTCACACACTGATTGTTATACCGTAAATACGTCATACTACCTAGGAACCTTAACTATAGGATGCAACCAACAAAACAGAATGGTGTTCTGGTTCCCACGGCTAACGGCGTGTACATGACACTACCTGAATGGAATCAGCTGATGGATTTAGCCGACCAAATCAGTGATACCATAACTCATTACGTTCAACTAATTTCAGCGGGATCAGGACGGTGATTGGCGAGCGTATTCCGCTGACTTTCATGGTTCAATTGAATTCGACAGCAATGCTCCGGCAGGCCACAAGTGCGTGAACCACGGTGAACTGGGTCAATTTCATGATCTGGTTTCAACGCCTGTTCGTGATATTATTGGTGGTGACCAGTTTCCAATGTCTCAAAAACAACTGAAATCGTTACTGGTGGAAGACGAAGGTCATTTCAAATCAGCAAAGGTGTCGCTGGTCGAATGTCGCCCCGAATCGTGCACAGAAGCCGCCACATCACTCTGCGTGAAGTTTTCTGTGCAGAACATTCTGCAGCTCACGTGGTTGTTGGTCGAAATTGTCGTTGTCGGACTGCACACAAAGGTAATTTTGTTCTGACGTTTTGCTATCTTCGATGTAAGTTTCATGCACCTAGCAGAAAATCAGGTCTTCGATGCAAATTATTTGCACCTAACAGAAAAATCAGGTCTTCGATGCAAATTATTTGCACCTAACAGAAAAATCGGGTCTTCGATGCAATTTATTTGCACCTAACAGGAAAATCGGATGTACGATGCAAATTATTTGCACCTAACAGAAAAATCGGATGTACGATGCAAATTATTTGCACCTAACAGAAAAATCGGATGTACGATGCACATTATTTGCACCTACCATAAAAATCGGAGCTTCGATGCAAATAATTTGCACCTAACAGAAAAATCGAATCTTCAATGCAAATTATTTGCACCTAACAGAAAAATCGAATCTTCGATGCAAATAATTTGCACCTAACAGAAAAATCGAATCTTCGATGCAAATAATTTGCACCTAACAGAAAAATCGGATCTTCGATGCAAATTATTTGCACCGAACAGAAAAATCAGTACGCCAAATGACCGAACACTTGTTTCAGGTTGAGCGCGTGCTGACGCACACCATTCGAAGGGTAGTCATGTTCAGAACAACGCGTGCCGGTGGTACCTGTCTACATGGTGTTGTCAGAAAACCTGATTACAACGCTACGACCCATTTCCGTGTCGCTGTGCGATTTGTGCAAACTGCTGAGTCTGGCGTGCTTGTGAAAGACACGTTTGGGCTATTCTCAGTTGGGAGAATAATTCCGCGGTGTGAACCATATCCGAATTGCATCGCCAGCGACATACCAGCTGTCCAAATGCTCCACACCTTATACGGCCAACGACAAGAAGCAACTGGGTGTGAACTGATCTACATAGTGGATTCACGGACAAACGAGAAAATCGATTGTGTTCACAAGTAGGTGCCACTGTCAGGAGACCTTGACACGCACACAAAACAATGTTAATGAAGGCCGGTGAAGGACAAGTGCAGTACTAGTTTTTGGCTGATTAAGGCCTGCCTGGGGAACAGTTTTCAGGCGCCTGTAGGCTCGGCGCAAGTACCACTCTGCGCCTCTGACAGCTTCATTTAAGTCTATTCACAGCATCTGCTGAGGCTGACAGTGCCTGAGAACTCCAGCAGGCGTAGGTCTCAATCAGCCAAAAATTACAGCTGGTTCCGTTGATACAAAAAATCTTCTCTTCCTATGTGATGCACCAGTTTTTCTTCTCGTCAGGTGCATACTGGAAGCCTACGGTGATGCGATTCGAAACCTGATCAAAGCTAATCACCAGCAACAGCAACACGGCCGTGCACGCAACGTCTATGTTGACTGTCACGAACGCAAGAGTGTGACTGACTTTGTCTACTGGCTGTACACTAGTCGGGTTGATCCAGCATCACTGTCATTCACGTCTACGATGGACACTATCAATCTGGCACTGCTGTTCGGTGTTACCAGTCGGTCACTATGGGCATACAACCAAAACTGTTTGTGGTCAGTCCAGCTAAAATAGCATCTCTGTTAAACGTTACCCTTGCCGTGTCAGTACATAGCACTGATATTCCACAATACGAAATAATGGCTTGTAAAAATATCAGGCAAAAAGTTTAGGCATATTGGTACTTCAGTGGGACCGGGCATGAAACAAACTGGCACTTCAGGTACACCATGTTGATCGAATGTCAAGACCGTGAAATCGACAGCGATGAGTATGAACGGACAGCGCGATTGTTGGCTGATCTCGTCACACCGCCAGGATCCATATCACAAACATTTCGATTTGCCGTTTTGTGGTTCAGCCATGCACGCACTACAATATCTCCAGAACCTGACTTAACATTGCGAGAAAATAATGAGTAGAATGGACAGCATGTTATAGTGAACCAAGTGGTCTTTTCCAAAAGTAGTGGTACGGTACATTCCGTCACCGTTTTTGCAATATTTGTTTTTGACGCTTTATTTCGAACAGTATCTTGGTGCATATGGGCTCACAGTCGACCCCCTTTATAGCGACATATCTACCCTGTCGGTCTGCCGTGCACACACAATAAAGAGGGAAGACCGTATGTACATACCCTGTGGTGCAGTAGCGTGTGTTCGTTTTTGTGTAGTTTTTTCAATTATCTTGTTCTTACTGCTGGTTACATGTGCAGATTTGTGCGGAAGTTGACAGAAATTATGTATAGAATTTTTATACCCTGTTATTGGCAGATATTTCAGTGAGAACATTTACAAAAATTATTGAGTTGTAGCGAAAATTTCGATGAATCCAAGAATTTGTACATATACGCTAGTTACTAATTAAATAAGAATAATTATGTACTGCGCGCCCGGTCGACAAAAATTATATTTATTTACGTATGATGTTATTAGTGGGGAAGTGTCAAAAATATTTAACCTCATTATTGTTATTCATTGCTGAAGGAATATGCACTATATCCCGATTAATGCCAAAAATTTGTTCATAAATGTCTGTGCTCAAATAATTTTTGGGTGTACATAATAATTTGTGAGAATAAGTTTGCTCAAATGTCAATTTTGTTCCACTTATACTCACACTGAATGTTCACACCTAGTTTGCTCAACAGTGCACAAATTTGTTCATAATCTATTGGTTTTTCTGCGCCAACCTTTTTTTGATAAAAATCTAGAAAAGTGTCTATGTGAGTTCCTTGGCGTGTCCCAAGGTTGATATAACCGCTCTGGTCAATCGATTGACCGAGTACCTGAATAATTTCACTTCTCAACTTTTTATCGTTGAGAGTTTTGTTCCGTTTCATGGCTATTTGCTGCATTTTAGCACAACCGATAGATGATGACAAACTCGGCGCCAGTTTGATTGAATAATCGTCGCTTTTGATCGCTTTGACACGGGGCTTGACAGTTTCCGCACAATCAAATCTGGTTTGTGATTTCCGTTTTTACACTCGGTACAATTTTCAAGGATTTCCACAACCGCCAGCACAAACTTTTGATCTTTACACAACTCACGCAGCAGAACTTTTCGTGTTTTAGCCGAAAGAGAGGAATCAACCAAGAGCGATACTACACCGACGTGTTGCTGCACGAAAGGGGATGTGTCACTGAGCTTATAATCGAGGCAGTTAAAGTAAGTCATAACTAAAAAAGTTACTTCTTCTTGCGCGCTTTTATGCCAGACTGGGGACGCTTATCGTCCCACTTAAAATAATACCCTGGTTGTTGACCCCCTGCTACAAGGGAGTTCATGGTCACCTGTCTGTTCTCATCTTGGGTTCGAAAGTTGATAATTAAAAAGTTACCGACCCCAGCGTGCATATTTTTTCGAAATGGTTCTAAGACTTTTTCCCGTTCCAAAGAAAAGAACATTGTGGCTAAACGTGATGCACAAGCAATCATTGACCGATTGATAGCCACGGCCAGCACACTACAGTTTCGCAGAATACTGGACATGCTTTGCTTTGCGTTTGCGGTGTTTTGAAAAACTTGATGTACAATAAGCACAACCAATAGTTGCTTATGATGCATGAGCACTGAGAAAACTTTTGAAATCCAAGTGCTTTTTAAAACCTCGTCCCCAATATCGTCCATCAATAAACAGGAGTACATGCCCGGGGTTTGCTCTTTTAAGTACTCCATCGCTTTTTCGGGTTGAAAGCCTTCCACGAGATGCACCTGAGGCACTACTCTGCGTACCATAGCCAGCATCTTTTCCTCAGGCGGGGCATAAGCGCTATACATCCAAATCAATTGTTTAAGTTCACCAACGTATGAACTTTTTTGTGTTATAAATTCAATTG
This sequence comes from Rhynchonema sp. JSB1_4, assembly GCA_030248065.1. Classification (NCBI taxonomy): domain Eukaryota; kingdom Metazoa; phylum Nematoda; class Chromadorea; order Monhysterida; family Xyalidae; genus Rhynchonema; species Rhynchonema sp. JSB1_4. The sequence continues at coordinate 9,896 of JASAMV010002610.1, read as the reverse complement.
CCGCCGATGTCTTCCCAGTCAAGGAGCCACCTGAATGTTAGCGTTGAAGGGGTAAATTTGAAAAAGCACAAATTGGAACAAACTGACCTACCTGCAAGGACAATCGAGCAAGGGAGTTCAAGAGGTTCAAATTTCATGTTTTGTTAGGTCAACGAGTTTAACGACAATATATAGCTGAACTAGAGCTGCAAGTCATCCCATCAGTTGAGGATCTGGTGTAAACCCTTCAGGCCCAATCTGGTAGTGACTTCTGTATATCAACCATATTAACACAATAATGCGGTCGCGACTGTCGCTTGGCTCAAATTCGCATTGCAATGAGCAGGTACCTGTGTCACGCCCTTTCTTGTCAGGCAAATCACTGGCCTGATTCAATTCAAAACAGCTTAAGTTCACGTCAGAGTCAAAACTGTCGTATGGCACAGTGCTCTGTGATTTCAAGGCATTGAATAAGGCATCATAGGCCATACTGTAGTCGTTGTTTTTGTAATTCGTAATTATACCAAAGTTCGACGGCACGCTCCTCTCATTAACCCGTAGTAAAGCAGACTTTATACCAAAGTTCTGGAAACGTAGCGCATTCTTGTGATACGATCCCTGAACGCTTTCCGAGTCGACAAATCCAACAGCCAATCTTTCCGGAAGCACGGTGGTAGAGGATGAAGTGATCGTTATAGGCCCAAGCACTGGCTGATTTCGCTCATGTGAATAGGAAATCAATTTATGCCTGGTGAAATTGTATTTCATTCTTGAAGGCAGACTGCGCTTCAGGCGGTAACGCTGCAGATGTAGAAATGCATCTACGATATTTACTCTGTATTCAGGGAGCTCAGGTGGTGGCCCTGCCGGGGTTGCAATTGTACCGTCCGCATTGACCACGGCTGGCGTGGGCATGGGTCGCTGTATCATCAAACAAAGCTTGCTGTCAATGGGGTACAATTGCAACTGTATAGTGCCTATGTTCTCAGGTAACGGAGCCACATCAAAAAAGTCTATGTATAGTCTGCCAGACAAATGAGCATCACGGCCGCCGGCTGTCAATTGCTTGCGAAAGAACGCTCCGGGATTTTGTTCTTCGTTAGTGAACACAAAATCCATCCCCCCACCCACGTCACTTGCCCATCCCGAAGTGCGCATCGTGGTTTGCTTTTCTTTCTCGGTAGTGTAGTGTAAAGCGCGAAGGTATGACAAAATATTGTATTGTCGTCCACTGCTTTGAATGACCTGACCATTAACCAACACTAATGCTTCTGCGAACAACGAATTTAGGCTGTTGTTCACCAGTAGTGCATTGTCTGATTCGTTGATTGGCACCCACGATGTTGAGTCTCGCAGACGCTTGGTAATATTCACTGTCAGGTTAAGTCGCAGCGATCGGCCATTGATGGCATGTGATTTAAAGGGCTTGATCGTGAAAACCAACGGATTTTTGTCTTGAGTCGACACGGGAAGAAACGAGTCCGGTCTAATACAGTCGATGTAACTACTTTCTACATAATCTTGCCTAAATCGGTCATCTTGAGCATCAACCACCGGTCGTTCCGGTGTCAATTTCGCCGCTGAAGAAACTTCAAATTTGCGTTTAACCATCGTGTACAACTTGTACCAGCACCAGAAAATCCAATTCAAATGAATCTACTGGTGTTCCATCTAGATTATATAGACGAAACGTAAAATGGGAATGAAGCGCTTCGTCCACATCAAAAAAAGCACTATGATGGGCTGTGTACTCCCCCACCTGTGGTGTAGAGTTACACATAGGCACAAGACCAATGATCCGGGACAATCGGCCATTATGAATATAAGCCGGTTTCACCTGGTCGCACGTCATGTAGTACATTAGGTCCAGGGATTGCAGACGATCAATGCTTATAGTGACATCCAAATCGCGTTGGGTCGTAGGGTTAGGGTTGATAATAGTTTGTGGTAAGCTTAGTAGAGCCGCCAGCTCCGAACTCAGCTCAACAGTGGTTCTCGGAGCTATTTTCACCATACTATCGCTACCATCCGTTACCATTTTTATTTTTGCATTTCTAGTTCCAAAGATAGCAGCGAGCGCATCAGCAAGTTCCATCGCAATACCTATACTCTCACGCGATTGTAGCGGTCGCAGTTTGGCAAGCACACCATTGCTTTTGACCCACAGATCCCGTCCAAACACTGAAGAGTTCGGACTTAACGCAACGTACACCAATCGCAACTTTGCAGGGTTAATTGCAAAATTGATAAGTTTATGGAACGGGGCCACAGCCGTGAGTGTGCCCGCATCATCAGACACTTTTCGAGCTGTTAAAAAGAAACTTTCCATAATTTTAAAGAATAATAACTCAATATACATTGCGGCTCTATTTATGCTGATCAGCTAGGAAGCGACTAGTCCTTTACTGCGTTGAGCTCAGATCCGTAAAATGATCCAGCGATCACATTTTTTGAAGAATCAAGTAATGTATAACGTGGTGGCTTAGTAGGTATACGCCCACCAATTACATAGGTCTCCGGCAACCACTGTGTTCTATATGATTTACTGAAGGGGGTCACAGTTTTTGACACCAGCACACGTTGGCCAAGTTTGAGCTTGTACTGTTTGGGGTCAAAAACATCATATTTTGCGTACCAAGGATATAATGTTTCAAAAACTTGTGCTTGATTAGCGAATGTCACATCGTCCGGCGACAAGTTTCCGAGAGAACGAACCTTACGTGTATTTCGTGCCTTCACGAAATTTTGCAGTTGACTGAACCAGTGTTTTGTGTCGTGATGGTAGAGATACTTGTATAATCGGTTCAACAAGTGACGTCCTGCGCATCACATACAGCATTGAACAAAACCATTGCTCTAAACACGACAACAGCTAACCAGCCAGTTCACATTGTTGTGCTTTTAAGGGGGCGTACAATCCGATGTGCCCTATGTCGTATTGCTCAAACAGAGCATGCATCGGTTCATTCCAAAACTCATTACCTGCAAAGCCAAAAGAGCATTAAGTATAATCCAGCGGCAACAATACCCCAACCCCTGTCCGTGCTCATGACTGATCGTGGTGCCAGTTTATCATTTTGGTCCATCCGTTTAAGAATAAGACGCATTGCGTTCGTGGTTTCCGCGGCTGTTTTGTTCTTCAGGGCTTCTGCCTCAATTCTTCTTGAAAATACGTCGATGACCAGTAGAATAAACTTGTATCCATGGTTTTGTCGATTTAGTTTCGTGACGTCAAATAGATCTGTATGATTACACCAAACGTTCATATGCGCATGTTACGCGCAACCCGAGCTTACCACTTTGCAATACAGAGCCAATACTAAAAGCTACAACAGGGGCTCTTTTTATTTTACGTCGAGGCAGTTTGAACATTCGATACACTTCTTGAGCTTCTATCCATTTCCTGGCCTTTTTCCGTCCAAACTTGCTCTTACCGATTCCTTTGGCAGCGGCTTCTAAGCCACCAAAACCATATGGAACAGATTCGTCAAAATATGTCCTGGTTTCCATTGTATTTGCGCGATAATAAATCATACAAGATGTTGTAGGTGTACTGCGGCAGTATCAAGTCCATGTCAATTAATGCTGTTTCCATATATGACTGTATTGCTTCAGGACGCATATCTTCCATGCATGTGCCGAGTCGGTACGCCATCTGCTGCATTTGACACCACACATCAGAGGCCAGCAATTCCATTTGGATACTCTGAAACCAGAGGTCAATGGCGCTAGCTGACGGCGAATGTAAATGCGGGGACGGTGGTGACTCAGGTTTGACGGCATACTTTATGCAGCGCTGACAGTGTTTTGTCTTATGCAATCGGAAAACGTGCCTAGCTAAACTGAAAAAAGAATTTATTTTATTTAAAAAATCATGTTAAAAACTGTAGTCTAACCCACTTTGTTTTCGAAATCTTTGTACCACATTTCGGGCAAACAATTTTTGCATGAGATCGCATGGTAACTAATGAAATTATGCAAAACTCCACTGTATTTATGGTGCACATTCAAGTCACCATTATTCATTATTCAACTCACCAAAATTCAATATTCAACTCACCATCCAGGCAATCACGATCACAGAAGTAACGAATACGTGGTGTTGTCGAAATGCGGAGTTGAAATTGAAAAGTTTCCTCTCTATAAATTGATGCACATGTTCAGCTGCGTGTATGATTGCTCCGACCGCACTGCGTTCTTCGCATTCACATATTTTGACGTCACTGCTTTTGACGCTCTTGTTGACTCTGTGTGCAACACTGAAACAGGGGTTATTAAGCTCGATACGCTGAACGTGCCGATTGCCGAAATTTTGGGGATTATTTCCTGTCTCTGGCTTAATTGGGTTGATGCTTTGTATTCCGCTGCTGATCACCCCGATGAAGATAGTGATTATTCACTGATTACCATGAAATCTATTTTCATGGACAAACTTTTCGGCAAATTAACGTGGATGTTTGAAGAGGACTTGACCGGACTGATATTATCGCTCCCAGCTCACAATTTGTATTTCACAGGAAATTTGGTTGTGCCCAATTCTGCACCACTTCTCCTAACAGATTTACATGAATTTGACTTTCGTCACTGTTTACGTTTTCTTGTTGAACTCAAGAACATTGTACCCGTTCAACGTGATCTGCATCGTTTTCTGTGTGAAATTTTCAGTCACAGGCGCAACAAGTTCACAATACTAGCCTCCCATGTTCTCCTTATGCTGACTTCTGTGCCCTTGTGTAGTTCAAAGTTTACGCTATTGAATGATCTGTGGATTATATGCAGCGCCTTCGAATCTGTGCATCCACACACATTGTTGTGCTTCACAACCTTACCACAATAAAACAATTTCAGGAGTATTATTCGTGGTGCATCGTTGCTTTATCGGCGCAAAACGAGATCGACAGCATTATTCACAAATCCAATAAGAAATTCAACTCGCCATTGATTGCCATTCTTGATTACTACTACACAAAAGCGGAACTACCTGATTCGGCATTTACGTTACCCGATTGCTGTGGGCTGTACTTGCGAATTCGACGACATCGTAACACTGGTGATACTATTATTACTACTTTACCACTTCTGGGGAACGACATCTAAAGACGGTATGACCAAGAAAAAGTTTTTCCTTTTATTCACCCCAGCGGGGGTTCTGGTCATCTTAATATTGGGGGTGGGCTACTTTCTCACAAAAACACTGCCAAGCACGTGTGAAGATGAGGCCGATTCTTGCAATATTTTAAACGAGTTACCAAGCGTGACACTTACCTGGTGTAACAACACGAAGACGCTACTAATCGTAAGCCAAAACAGTACTTCGTTTCTCGAACTGGACACTGAAGCGTTAAAAAACCTGATAATGTTCTGTGATTTCTGCCTGAGCGTGCCCGTCAGAGAATGTAACTATCGAGCTGGAAGTTGTCTGAGCTTCGGCCGTTTTACCTGCACACATTTAGGCGGCAGTCATCTCATTTTCTTCTTCTTAAAACCGCGTTTATCCAGACCCAATATAATTTTACCACAGCACGCTACGAGCACTGCACATTATCCTCGGGTGCAACGATCGGATGCTCTGATTTGATTCCGATTGCCATGACTGCACGTTCGATCATTGACGACTAAAAAATGGCACCGACCGTGTACTGCTCCCTGTGTGAATATCACTGCGGCTATGTAAGTATATGACCTGTGCACACAGGGGGTCCAGTGAAACTTTTTGTCCTCCGGTGAAAACTGACATACAATATCAAGTCAAGCCCTTTGCCTTATAGGTCGTTGACTGTAAACGGCACATGCTTAAGAAACATGCTGGATACCCGCCGGCTGTGATTTCGTTTCTCAACCTCGACTACTGTATCTACTGTTTCAAGTCGCTCACACATTTGAAAAAAAGAGGCCAAGCGTGTCTACCATGTCCGCATGTGTGATAAGAACTTGCTGAGAGCAGGCGCAAAGGCTAGTTCAATGAAGTGCAGCCAAAGCTCCAAAACAAACAAAACCTTGATTTTCAGGTCTACCTGCTATCGTGTGCATCGTGCAGTTTTCGAGCTTCGTCTCACAGAGCCATGTTGTTTCACACACGAAATGTGCACGCTGGTGTGATTGAAAACTTTTGTCCGCTCTGCAACAAGAAATTGGCATCCAAGGATCTTCTTAAAAAGCACATCGCGGTCTGCAGCGGAGTGTGAAAATGCGCCACATGAATAATAAATGTGCATTTTGCACACATCAAGAAGACAAAGTGGCAGATTTGTGGACCCACATCATCAATACACATCCCACGTTACCCCCCCAATTGGAGGTCATTACAAAAAGTACACTTGAGAAGTGTCGATTCTGCGGTAAATCTTTGACTGAAATGCGCACACAGAATGCTTATCGACACGTCTACTGTGCCCCCACAATCCAGCGAAAATTTGGGGGATCACGCATGTGGAATATGTGGCATGCATGCCACATCGGCATACAAACTGAAGCTACATTTTGATGTCATGCACTTGGGTGTTTATGAATGTGTGTGCTCGGTGTGTGGTGCACATTTTGCTTCCAACAAGACGTACATGGATCACATTTCATTTTGTGGCTGAATAAAAGTTGTTTTTTGTATGGAACGTTGATTATGATTATGATTGCGGTTTAACCCGTAGTTTTCAAAAGAGGCGCAATATCACGATGACTTGATTTTTTGAATCTGGCTGCATTTGATTATGCCTTGACCTATTCTGCGTTTGACTAATGTGATTGGACAGTCGCCCGTTTTTTTCAGCGAAAAAAGAGCGGTGGCTGAAATGGCAAAATCCTGCAAAATTGAGTTCGCCCGAACGCAATGTGACGAGGATTCCAGTATTCTCATATGGGATGTTGACGATCTCGAGTCAGTGTTGGCATCGCACGTCAACGGTTTGTGTCGTTCTCATGTTTTAGCTTTTGAGCGGCAATATTCCATATACCATGCTCAGGCCAGCTCACCCCACTCATTTACATTTATGCCAGTGTAAAAGTAAACGAAGCCTCATGACCAGAATTCAGTCATTTCACTTTGCACAGGACGACACCTGGAGAGGACATTTGGCTCGGAAGACAATTTCAAAAGTGCTGTACTATTTGTACCAGCTAACGACGATGGGTCTGTTTCAATTATCGTGACTATGACACACTGCCGAAGCGGTGCGCTAGACGAGAACAAACTGTGGTCGAGCGTTGTTGGTGTGCTGTGCGACGATGATGACACAATGGGGTAGGTGCATTCTTCAAAATGATTCACCTGCGGTCGACCATCCTTACAGTGGCATTCTTTGTAGTGGACCCCTGTTTATAGTGGATGTTTTGGAACGCGATGTAAGTCCCAATATGCTATTAACATCCTGATTACAACAGACCACCAACTCGTTATGTGGGGCGCAACACCACGATGCTGAGACCGGGAGCCACGATTACGTACCCGAACGTGACAACGACAGGTAAACTCCGTCAAATCGCCGGTGCCAAGAACGCCGTTCGCCTCTTCATTTCCAACAAATTCGTGTTCGCCACAACAACAATCACCGAAAATATGATGCACGATCCGAGCGATAAAGATCGAATGGCAGCGTTAAGTGCGTGCTTTTTACGTTACACCCTAAACTAGACTGTGGGACCGCTTGGAGCAAAAGTTAGAACTTTCAGGCCAAGCGTTGGTTCAAATGTTCGAAAGTCGAGGCGTGACGGGTGATATAACGCTGAAGTGTGAAAATGTGGAATGGCGTGCGCACAAGGCTCTGCTGGCCTCAAGATCGGCCAAGTTACAGGCGATACTTGCGGTATCAAACTACGACATGACATCGGTCAGTGTGACATGAACTTTAATGACAAATTGCTGATTGCTGATTTGAGTGTATGATTGCAGCTGGACCTGGGGCTGATTCTGGGCGACCCCGGGACTGTCGGACAATGGTTGAAGTACTTGTATACTGGTCAACCAATCGATTTGAGCACTGAATGGAGCGCAAAGCGAATGGCCGACCTGGCAGTGAGGTAGCTCACTATTTGCATAAGCTGTTCTCATCCACTTATACACATCTCATAATGTTACAGGTACGGACCACAAGATCGATTGAAAAGTGCCGTTGCCAGCATTCAGTCCGGTACAACGACGATGAATGTGCTGGACACCGCCAAATTTGCGTACAACAGGGAAATCCCCGAGCTGTTCAAGTTTGCAGCCAACTTCGTGAACAACCACAAAGCCACGGTCATGCACAGTAATGAATGGAAGGAGCTGCAAGCTGACATGTCCTATCGCACAATGTTCACATATTTGCTTGAGCAGTTAATGGGCGTTCCACGTGAGTTCTTACATCACAAGCACAAAACGCATTGTTTTTCATCAGATTTTCTATGACCTCATAATATTCAGATCAAGCGGCAATCAAGGCAAATTCAGTCATTGACGATGACATGTCGGTGAATGTGCAACAAGAAAGTCCGCAGCTGACCCCGATCGTTGGTCCACCGCTGGCTGAGTCAACGCCGAAGCCGGAACCGCGCGGCCCGCGTATCGTGATCACACCTCAAGTGCATAAGCTGAAACGCAAACTGTTGAATGATTGAGTGCTGTTCGGAACTTAGGAACGTTCATGTTATTTGTGTTGTCACACTTGAGCGTGTGCATAAAACATGATGTCGCCTTTGACGACTGATTGATGTGGTTGGCGTCTTATTGCGCCCAGTGCATAAGCACTGGTACCTTTTACACTATTTAACAGTCGTATCACACCAAATCCGTCTTTCAGATGGCCATCTATTTAGAAAAACTCGATACTGGGTTATATAGATTGACAAGGCACGGCGAACGGAAAAGCGTGGCATCTGCGATAAATACTGAAAACAAAGTGAGAGAAATACTTCTCGCTGAAGACGCGGGAGAAAGACTTCCAAAACCTTTCAAGTGCGTGATCACACGCACCAGCAAACCGCACAAAGAAATTATTTTGACGAAAACTCATCAACGCTCCACCGTTTGTCGCGATCCTGCAACATCCCCAGAATCTTACGGTTCGATGGTACAATAAGCATACATGTCTAAGTTGTTGTCTTTTATGAACCGGACACATGGCTCAATCGCACAAACGTTACCAATAAACATCTGTGATAAGGGAAAACCGTTCTGCTCGGTACACCTTTCCAGCGCCGATTGTGGTTAGCAAGGGTAAGAGGATAAAAATCACGAACACTTTGGCTTTGTGCAAAGCTCTCAACCGTGATCCGCATCTACTTTCAAAATGGTTCGCTATTAATCTAGCCACGCATTCACGATTTGACCTAGAACATATAATTATTAATGGAAGTCATACTGCAACTGAGATCATTGATTCAATTTATGTATTCATCTCCGGTTATGTGTTATGTGCACATTGTATGAAACCAGACACTCAATTTATCACAAGTCGTAATTCTGTACATGTATACTGCACTGTGTGTAGTGCCACAACAACATGTAAAGGCGCTCTTGTTAAGCACATCATGAAAAAATGAACGCTGATGTGTTGTTAATTTCATTACTATGTTTCGTTTTTATTCACAAATCATTCTGGTGCTTGCCAAATAAACATTTTTCACATCTCGCTGTGGTAACACCGGTTGCACGGCACGACTCTGAAATAACAAGGAAACATTTTGTCACACGCACGGTCGAGGGCGGCGGGGGCGGCTCGCATCAGCGAGCCGGCCGCCCCCGGCGGCAAGCTCTTCACGCTCACCGGCGCTCAGCGACCCCTCAGCGACCCGCTGCACAAACGCAAAAAACAGCCATTTTTGATCATCATACTTTCGTCGCCACATGTTAAACTATATAAGGGTCATCAATCATTCTCAGCGATCCCTTTCTTTCAACTCACGAAAGTGACAGATCACCTATACTTTACATAGGCCCCGATGTAACA
>JASAMV010002608.1:0-41880 GCA_030248065.1 Rhynchonema sp. JSB1_4 | reverse complement strand
TCATGCCAAATCGTGTTCAATTCGCCATAGTCGCGGTGTTGCAGTGCTTGCGCGGCGCAAAGTCGATACACGGCCCCTGATGTTTCAAGGTGGTCACTAACGTTGGAACGTGACAGCCAAACAGCGACAATCAGCGTGACACAAGCCCAGGCACGTCATCACGTCGGTGCTGGTGTGGTTGGTCAAAATTGCGTTGTGGCCAGCCAACTGACGGTGAACGGTTGATAATCGGAATCGACTCCTGTCTGTAACACGATGCAGAACATTACGATACTATGGTACATTCCGGCTAGTACTGTGGTTGTCGACGCAACTGCCTGCGTGGATGGATGCGCGTGTCGGCAATGAAACACGCCTGGGATGCGTGCAATGCAAGCTATGCATAATGCGCGACAACAGCGACCCTAAATGTTGGCTTATGGTACTGTCGTCAACCCAGTTTGTCAAATCCTGTCGTTAACCCCGATGGCTCGCGCTCATTTGCGGCTGCTTGAGTTGACGACCGTAGCATTAGCCAAAACGAGCGCGTCATATTTCCACTAACATGGTCCAGGGGTGCAACTGCCGCTCATCGGCACAATGGCACAAACGTCGTACACTAAAAGTAAAGGTGGTAATAGGAAGAGCGTTTCGGTTCGATGATCATATTCGACCCACCGACAAGTCACGTCACAAGCAGAATCTGTTTGGCCTTGCGCGGCGCGGTTGACTATGTAACTGCGTACTTTGGTCTAGTCTCCATGTTTTCAACACGCGGCAGAACTCTGCCTGTGACACGTTTGACTGTGTTGGGCACCACCCGCACAATATATGTAGCTGTGTGGTCCCAGATTGGCAGAAACATCGAGCTCGAGATTTTCCGAGACGTTCCCTAGCTCTATTTGGAGCAAACGTTGTGCGGGGGCCAACAAACATAGCCCAGCCGCGTGTACTGAGACGCTCGCTATCTATACTGCTAAAACAGGAAGACGTACATGTATGTATGTAAAGGCAGTCTACGGGAGGTTGTCACTCAGCCCCCGAATACCGTAACCCACCGTAAGCGAGATCGTTGCGAGACCCATGCTGATCGCTGCTTATCGACACGTGTGTCAGCGGCAGCAAGCTGGAAATTGTCATCGTGCGCGTCGATCACCAAAACTTCGAAATGTTGGTTGGTGTTGGCGCTAACACGCAAAACATAGATAAAAAACAAAATGGTCTCGACACGATCCTTGCAGATCAAAATATTACGGTGGGTTACGGTATTCGGGGGCTGAGTGACAACCTCCCGTAGACTGCCTTTACAGTATGTTGCATGTGTGTGGCCCCCTCCCTCGGAAGGGCGGACGGGTCAAATTTCACGGGTAGCTTTGGGTATGCTAACGGGTCTTCGGGGGGGGGGGGCACGGCAAGGGCGCTGCGCTGTAGCCGGGCCGTAGGCACGGGTCGCGACTAGTACATTGTTATGGCTGATCGACATTTTAAAAGCAAGTGCGCCCGCCCGCAACCAGATACCGTATTCGCAGATGCGTCCTACCGGTTGCGGCGTCGGCGGCAACGTGTTGCACTGTAGATCGCCAAGTTTGAAAAAGCCCGACCCCGAATATCCGGCGCCCGCGCAATTCAGACTGGTGGATACTGCCAACCAATGTCCAAGGGTATGGCCGGTCGTGAGACGTTGTCGTACCAGAACCACCCGTCAGTCGCCGATGCACTACTTGTGTCCAACCTCTCAGCGGCCGTGAAAGACTGGAAACCAGCAAAATGATAATGATAATATGCGCATGAAATTGACATCAAAACATCGACTGCGGGTTACTGTGGGTGACACGGACACGGAAATTGATTGCATGTCATGGATCGACAGTGTAGCTTTGAAACTGAGCAAAGGAAGTTAGTATCGACTGTTCCCTGACCCGCAGTTTTTGGACCGATCTAAAAATACATAACACAAGAACAACGGAAGCAAGCGCACAAACAAACGTTCAAGTCTTGCAAATTCATGTAATGCGCCCATCCCTTCAGAGGTTGACCCCAACTGCACCTTGCTACAGTGTGCATCGCACGGGTCTTAAAGGGTGTGTCTAACGTCTCTTAACCCCATGTTTTATGAGGTGCAATCGAAAGATTACCTCGACAGGCCGGCGTGTGCAAATAACCGCGTCTTGTAACTCGCTAAATCGCGAAATCTTGAGGGTTACTTTTCGAATTAAATCAATTTCCGGACACAAAACTCCAGGCGCTTTTGAGTGGGCGCTACTCACGTTTGGCGTTTTTCTGCTAAAACCTTGCATGTTTAAGCGCGGCTCAGCCGCCTATACAATGCACGTAGACGCTCAACACACACCGCTCTGGCTGCTGGCTTGACTGTGGACACAATGAATGTTTCATTTAACACATAGAAGATGGTTTGTGTGTGTTTCGCTTCGTAGCTTTTTTCCGTCAGCTCAGTCTGAATTTTGTGTCCGGAAATTGATTTTATTCGAAAAGTAACCCTCAAGATTTCGCGATTTAGCGAGTTATAAGACGCGGTTTTTTGCACACGGCGGCCTTTCGGGGGCATCTTTCAATTCCGCCCAAAAAAACATGGGGTTAGGAGACGTTAGACACACCCTTTAATGCGCTGGTACGATTAGCTGTAACATCACAAGCCCCGGTGCCAAAAACCAACAACAACAACAACAACAAGAACAACAACAACACCAAACAACAACAACTAACGCCAGCCTGCCATTCGACGGTGACATTCGCCCAAAACGTTTCATTGGGAACATTTGATCGAAACAGTTCGCCCGTTCCCAAATTCGGCAGCGGCTCGTGGCACTTTGCCTTCGCGTCGCGTTGCGTCAGAGCGGTGCCGTTGAACAGATAACAACGGGCAACTCCCGTGTCCGCGTGGTGCACGTAGTACTCGTCTGATCCGGGCTTGGCTTGACACGCCGTTTCGAAGTCTGGAGAAGCATCAGAACGAATGCCGATTATTTTTGTATCCGCTTGCCTGTAGACAACGGCGTACATGGTGTTTCTATAGTTACTGACTTAACGTAGGTTTCGGACACACTTTCGGAATGCATGTAAACTTAACATCAGTTCGTCTAAGAATTGGCAGCTGAGATTTCAGACCGAGGAATCTTGTACGAGCTTCATTTTTTTTATCTGCGCACTTTGTGTCCACGAAACATAAGCCTGTCTAATTCACGCCAAGAACAAAAAAATGCTGCCTATGGGCTCTCTGCAGACCCTTTCGGGCTCAGTTTTTCGGGCGCGGCCGATTCAGGCCCAGCATATTTGACCCATTTATATATTTAGGCTCAGGCTCGAGCCGGGCCTCAACAGCCGGGCCTGAACCTTTGGCCCGGGACTAAACCGTTGCACAATACCGTCTTTCCATTTAGGGCGCCGCCAGGTAGATGCGGTCTGCGGACTGCGACATTGAAAAAGTTATATGTCCAATGTCCGCAGTCCGCAGTCCGCATCTACCTGGCGGCGCCCTAAATGGAAAGACAGAATTGTGCAACGGTTAAGTCTCGGGGCAGAGGTTCAGGCCCGGTTGGAGCCTAAGCCTAAGCGTATAAATGGGTCAAATATCCTGGGCCTGAATCGGCCGGGCCCGAAAAACTGGGCCCGAAAAGATTGGGAGAGAGCCGATTGTGGAAACATGTTCTTGGCGCAAATTAGACCGGCCTGTGTTTCGTGGACACGAAGTGCCCGGACCAAAAAATTGAAGTTCGTACAAGATTCCCCGCCTGAAATGCCCGCGGCGAATTCTTAGACGAACTGCTATTAAATTTACGTGCATTCCGAAAGAGTATATCCGAAACCGCAGTCCGCATCTACCTGGCCGCACTTGCGGATTGCGGACTGCGGACAATCGAAACATTTCTTTGGTTGTGTTTGCTAGTAAAGCATACAACTACAGGGTTGTATTGGTCGCACAATGACTAATGGAGAATTTATCCAAAAGTCAAAGGATGGACCCTGATTCAGGAACTGCCACGCTCAGCCACTGTTAACCACTCAGTTACTTGTATTTCTCACGAAACATTTTCCGATGAAAATAACCAGTAAAACAACCACGTTGCTGTCAGCTGGTGGCTGTTCTACTGGTTTATATTTTCAGATGAAAATGTTTTGTCGGACATACAAGTAGCTTAGTGGTTAAACAGTAGTTGAGCGTGGCTGAGCCTGAATCAGGGTCCATCCTTTGAATTTTGGATAAATTCTCCATTAGTCATTGTGCGACCAATAAATATGCAAACTTCAACACCGTGCATAATACTGTGCTGTCTTCTGCTGTTGCCTGAAACATCCATGTAATATCTGCCAACTCACAAATAATCAATTGCCAACACACGCGGAACTGACTACTGCCACCTATCACACATACATAGCAAACGCAGAATAAGGACACACACGTTAGAATGTTTCATGGTATTGAATGGCAGGCAACAAGGTATGTACAGTTCCGGGTGCAATTCTAGGCTGAAAGTTGAAGTCGCGTGCACGCGACTTCCTAGTGCTAAAACATAGGGAGCGCATGCGCAAAACCTCGCGTGCACGCGAAATTACTTCGACTTTTGCCTATACTTTGAACTGTTTCGCACGCGCGTGCACGCGACTTCAACTTTCAGCGTAGAATTGCACCCGGTACTGTAGGATTTCACATTGCAATATATTCACAACCCTGTAGTTGTACATCGCACTAGCAAACACAATCAAAAAATGTTTCGATTGTCTGCAAACCGCAGTCCGCAAGTGCGGCCAGGTAGATGCGGACTGCGGACTGCGGACATTGGACATAGTTTTCTTCAATGTCCGCAGTCCGCATCTACCTGGCCGCGCCCTCAAAAGTTTATGTCCCGCCGCCGGACCTCACCAGTCAACGTGGTGGTCGCAACGTAGAGCGCCACTTCACCAGCGACAGCGAGTAATGCAATCCGCAGCAACATTCTCAGCTTCTATTCCGTTTTCGTTGTCTGCTGACTCTGACTATTTCAAACATTCACGCGCATGCACACTTTGCGGGCGACATTGATAAATCCGACAAATGAATAACACAAAATGACAAAACGTGTTTCCTGCATGGTTGGTATTTCGGAAGTAGCCTGTATTCGCTCGTGGCCCTGCGTTGCACTTAACGATCGACAATAAATTTGTTGTTGTTTTTGCATGACTGGGCTTGAAGTGTTATTGTGTGATTCCATCGGCTCTGAGCCTAACTGTCATGATCCTTGCTTTTGCTTGGTGGCCCTGGCCAAAGTGTGATGTTGTGGCTCCGGAAGAGACTTTGTGTAGCATATTTCATTGGAGTTTGTTTTTGGAGACCCTAGGTATTGGTCGCACAATGACTATATGAGAATCCATCCAAAATTTTTCCTGAATTGACAAGCCAGAAAATTCAAATTAACATTGCGCGCCAACGTGTAATCACACATAAAGTATGCAGCAAGCGAGAAGTTTCACGGATTAAAAACGTGGTTGACTGGCTGGTTTATTTTCAGATGAAAATGTTTTGTAAGAAATACAAATAGCGTAGTGGTTAAGCGTTGCTCATCTCTGGAATCCTGAAAATCAAGGTGGTTTTGGATGGATTCTCATATGGTCATTGTGCGACCAATAGGTATTTTTCAGAGACTGCTTGGCACACCAGTATTGGGCAGGAAGTATTTGACACCTGAGAGCACTAATGCTCGTGGCTTCACGTGAATATGCACGCAGCAGGAACCTTTGTACAGTTGATGCTTCAAATGCATTGAAAATACACAGGCCTGTATTATTCAGTCAAAGCTATGTATATCAATCTCACAGGATTACCTTTGATTCGAAGTGACGCATTGGATACGTCCTGTTGTTGCTTATAGATTGAGAGTTTTTTCGCGCAACTTTTGCTCAAAGCTCAGACACATCATGTGTGTAGATCGTGCCGAGGCGCCATGACAACCGCCAACGGCATATGTACATACATGTGTGTATTGGTCGCACAACGACTTTATAAGAATTGGTCAAATTTTTTTGTTGAATCGTAAAGAGGGAAGTGACGGGGCAGTGACGTTGCGTTGCGCGATCGCACACAAAACATGCAGTCACCAAAATGTTTCAGACCCGCAGCAACGTGGGTTCTGTGCTGGATTAGTTTCAGATGAAAATGTTTTGTGAGAATCTCAAATAGCACAGTGATTAAGAGTGACTGAACATGAAAATCAGGATTCATTTGATGAATTCTTACGTGGTCATTGTGCGACCAATACTTGAAAGCGATGGAAGTGCAACAGTGATATTTCGGGTTTAATACGAACAGGGGGGACATATAGGTTAAACACGGAAAAAGTTTAAGAAAAACAAGTTTACTCTATCGACAAAGTATCAAAATCGTCGTTTCAACTTCATTTACAAATTCGCGAGCACGAGACGAACGCATCGGTGCAGCTGAGATTCACACCATGGAGTGTCACAAAATGACGGTAAAGTAGATGCTCATCCGACGCTGACTACCTATAAAGGAATCTGAAAAAGTTGTTTATTGGTGCCATGTGTTGTCGTGCTAGTACGTGTCAGCAAGCACTGCTTGGCTCCACCCAGACATTATATTGCCATACCTAATTGAACCTAATCAGGGCCCATTTATTTCTCTTGGGCGAGAGATCAAAGCAAACAACAAACTAATCATGAAAATGAGTCACGTATGTACGGTGGTGCAATGGAGGCGAGACTCTTGCTTATGGTTCAAACAGGACCCGCAGGTTTCGTGACCCGGATCGGAATCGGGATTAGGACTATTACATAACACATAGATAAATTTTCGGGATCGGGATTAGGTTGAAACTTTCGGGACCCCAAGCTTTTGTATCAGGAGACTACAAGTCACCGAATTAAGTCATCATGATCGCATGAACACACTGTGGCAAAAATAAACTTATAACGTCATTGATTCATGATGAACGACCGCAATGTTGTGCTGAGAAACACTGGTCACAACGAACAGTTGTCGGAATATCACTAAAACACATCTCGCTGCAGTCAGAAATTGACCAAGCAGCCCATGTCCGATCACAAAGTTGCTATCCGTCGTTTGCGTGTGCGCGCATCTTCGGTCCACGCAGCTCAGTGACAACAATATTCGTAACCCGCTAACCCGGCTATTCGCTCTCTCTCCTGTGATCATCTACGCGCAAGTCCATGCCCAGTTTTATCGAATTAGGATAATGGTTTCCAGCAGTCCGACCCAGAAGCTGCGAAACAGTTTTTGTTTTCTCTGGCTTGCGACAAACAACACGCTGGCAGCACCGAATTTTAATCTTACAAGTACTATATCCGTGATTTATTGTAAGAAACCCGTAACCTGTACCGGAAGCCGTACATGCATACGTATACCTGCATGCTGAAAAAACCTCTGATGACCCGACCCCCCACAGGCCATGGCTGAAAACAGAGAACCCCCTTGTTTTTGGATGACCCGACCCACCCCACAGGCCATGGCCGTAAACAGAGAAGCCCCCTTGTTTTTTGATGCGTTCTGTTTACATGCTTTGTTTTGGATCTGTCTTCGAATATTTCATGGTCACCTCTTGCTGCAGTATTTTTCTGATTCTACAGCGCTCGTTACAGATATTTGTTGACAAACGTATGGTAAATTTCCAAATTCGCTGCCGCACAGTAAAATACGCCGCATAGTTAATGTCAAGTTATAAACCCGCAAGCTAACCATGCGCGGTTCTGAAACATTGCGCGCAGCTGCCTGGCTGGCTGGCAGGCTGCGTGTGTGTTGGCTGTCCGAATATATTTTCACAAGTTGATTTTCGGGTTTAGAACCTGACATTAACTATGGGGCGTACTTTACTGTGCGGCAGCGAATTTGGAAATTTGCTATACCTGGCTTACATATTCGTTACCCCCATGGTGTTTCAACAGTTTCAACGGTTTCAGTAGACCGCTCTCTTCATTACGTTGAAAGCTATAGGTGACACCATGTAAAGTAACACTACGCCAACACGAGCCCGATTTCGGAGGCGAGGGATCAGTGAAACATTCATATAGGTGGCTACTGATTTGGGAAATGCTAAACGTTGGAGAATTTTCTCTTTCCTCCGAAATCGGGCTCATGTTGGCGTAGTTTGCCTACTGTATATGCTAAAGAAGCGCTCAAAACCCGAGTGGCGAATACAAGAGCGAAGTACCAATAAAAAGATCGTTCATGCACCCAATGTTGCTCGCCATTTTTTGTTTCTTGATATTG
Organism: Rhynchonema sp. JSB1_4; assembly: GCA_030248065.1. Lineage (NCBI taxonomy): Eukaryota > Metazoa > Nematoda > Chromadorea > Monhysterida > Xyalidae > Rhynchonema > Rhynchonema sp. JSB1_4. The sequence continues at coordinate 33,665 of JASAMV010002608.1, read as the reverse complement.
GCTGTTGTATATTTCATTTTAGTGTGGCGTACGGACAAAGCAGCGTGGCGCAAAATAGCGGATAGTGAGGGGCAGTTGTTTTTCGTAATTAGGTTAAGGGTTAGGTTCGAGCTTGTGGTTAGGCTTGGACATAGGCAAAGGTTTAGGCCTACACTGCCCTCAGCAAATATCTAAGTAGCTGCTGTCTTTCGAAAACGGCTGTTTTGGCCGCGCTGTTTTGTTCGTGACACTTTAACGTGCCAGCGCTACATAACATTGACCAGCGTTGTGTCGCCTTGAGCGATCATGTTTGTTATGCGCGCACCTTCAGCCCAGGTCAACACACAATGGGAGCACGGGATGGAAATGGCGAATAACGTTACCAACGGGCTGACGTCAGCTTCCGGTGACATTATGAAGCCCGCCGCGGCAGTCAACGGCGCCGGACACCCACCAGTCGATACCCATCAGGACGTGGGAGGTGGAAAAACTTCAGCTGCTCTAACCACAAAGGGCGTGGTTGTCGACGGACTCGCTCGTGCCGGACAAACGTCGTTGATGATTATGGATGCGTTGGTTGGAAACACGGCCGACGGCGCGAAACCAAAGAACGCCGCACTAATGCAAAGGTGTGCAGTTTCCGTTATCTGGTTGTATTTTCAAGCATGATATACTGCTTATGCATGAACGTATACATGTTCATCGGACACGTGAAATATGAAGTTAGGTTTTTGGTCCGAGCACAAGTGTTTCTACGGCTTATTGTCTGAATTCTGTGTGGTTTGTGACTAAATCTTGCTTATTTCCACCACAAACTACTGCGTCTGATACCACAGAGCAACAGTCATCTGTCCATATCAAGCACAGACTGTTGGATCGCACCGGTACACACAATCATAAGTAATGCAATTAAAGTTGCATTTTTTCGCGTTTTTGCGCGTTTTCTAGGCAAATTTGGTCAAAGTTCTCCGACTCTGAAACTTTATAAAAAATGGTTTCTTAATACAGTTAAAAAAATTTCCCTTCCAACCCTGGCGCACGGCATGCGCCACCATACCAAATAAAAAATGATAACTATGTATACTCTGGCAATTCTTTTGGGAGAAACTTTTCAATGGCGTTGCCTGATCCGTAAAGCGCATTATGCGTGCACTGGCTACAGAAGTCACGTGACCGCTATAGCCAGTGCACGCATCATGCGCTTTACGGATCAGGCAACGCGTTTGAAAAGTTTCTCCCAAAAGAATTGCCAGAGTATACAAAACAACGGGCGGCGCCCGTTGCAGATCTGGCAGTGCTCTAAAACTATTCTGGGCCAAGTTGAGCGGCACTGCAACCAGTGGTTTTTAAAAAAAATTTTTTTATTAAAAAAAAATTTTTTTTTAAAAATTCGTCCCAAAAGTTAAAATTTTTTTTTTATTATTTCAAAATTCGAAAATTTCTCTATTTTTTGCTCTAAACGTGCTATTTTTTGCATAAAAATTGCAACTGTTGACATCACCTAACCCTACCATGGGTGTATTGGGTGCCATAATCGTTGTTTTGTGGCATCTAGACATAGTGCGCACACTCACAGGGCCTCTCATATGACTACACACGTACGTGTGACTGGGTGGGCATTTATTTATCCATGCCCCAGACCCGAAAGGAGTGATTCTATTTTGTATTCACTCTAATTTCACACTATGTGCAGCTTATTTGTATCGGTCGTGTACCTAGACGTCATAATTTCACCCAAAATTCCCATCCCGAATATCAGAAAGCCATACCATCACATCCGCACCACCTGGGGAAGGGTACGGGTGTGTACCTGACTATGGTTGGTACTTATCGACCATTGGATAGCATGGTTTTCGAATCACCTGTGCTTTATATGCACTTAGAACAGATTATGTAACAAAAATATCCCTATTTTGTACTTGAGCGCTCATTTTTTATCGTGTTGGGCAGATTTTGGCTGGAATAAAAAAATTTTTTTTTAAAGTAAAAACAAATTTTTTTTTTAAAAAAATGGGGTTCGAATAAAATTTTTTTTTATTAACCACTGACTGCAACGATGGCCCAAATTCTCGAAACCGCAGCTGCGCTTCCGAGAATTTGGACCATTGTCATTGACCGACATTCGTGTTCAGAGGGCCAGTTCTGTCCGAGATATCCGTGCACGGCCTGTCGCCTTTGCGTCACCACAAGAGCTGCGTGTGCCGCGTGTTCTACTCAATGGTTCTGCTTGCAGCCTGGAGCCTGTGCGCATTTCAAGTCATTCAGGTCGGATAATGTACATATCAGTATGCACACATTTGTATGGGCAATCCATCGGCTCATGGCACTTTTCATACACACAGCGCATGCAGCAGCGCACGCCATTTTCTAAACAAAATGTACAATTTGAGCGAGTGTCATACTTTGATGACCGCTTTTTAATTTATCCGGTTTTCGTCTGCTGCTTGCCATAACACTTTTCTGCAGTGTTGCAAAATTTGGGAACGTTTCAACGGATAACTGCAGAAATAGATGCATTCATTGACGGCAATGATGCAGTATGCAGCGTGTGCGTGCGAGTGCCATGAGCTGGCGGATTGCCTATACACTTGTTTTCTGACTGTTCGTCGCTGCGTTTTGGAATACAAACTGGCTCTTACCAAAATCAAAGTTTCTAGCCAAGGGTTTTCGTTACTTGTCAGGTCCGTATATATCAACTTTAGCCATTTTGAACTTCTCTGGGCGCAGTAAAAATACTTTTTTGTGACACAAATTAGCGACAAGTTTGTTCATATGGTCTGGTGATATGCACAGCACGCATTGTGAACTCGAGAATAAGAAACGCTGTACACGCTGTTTAGCAGCAGTCACTCCATTGTGTGTGGAAGATACATAGGAAAAGCGCGAGTGCGGCCACTGATCTCGTTTCCGCAGCTCAGTTGGTGTTGGTCGCACAATGACCATATAAGAATTCATCAAATCAATCCTGATCTTCACGTTCAGTCACTCGTAACCATTGTGCTATTTGTGATTCTCACAAAACATTTTCGTCTGAAAATAATCTAGCAAAGCACACACACGTTGCTGCGGGTCTGAAACATTTTACGGACTGCATTCTTTGTGCGTGATCGCGCAACGCAACGTCATTGCCCCGTCACTTTCCTGCTTCACGATTCAGGAAATAAGTTTCACCAATTCTTATAAAGTCATTGTGCGACCAATAGAATGTCTGACCGGTTGGGAGGTCGGAGGTTCGAGTCCCCTCTGGAACATTGTTTGGCGGTCGCAGGACGACAATCACGTACGCGCAGATTTCAGGTTGTCGGCGTGTACTTGCGATACGAACTCAATGTCAACATTCGATATCGGCAGGATACCGACTTCGAATTTCCAGTCGTCACCGTTTGTAACTTGAATCCAGCGCGACGGTCGGCGCTGCGGAAGATCCCGAAGAACGGAAAGTAAGTGCTAAAGTGCCGGACACTCATTGTGCACTTTAACTGATGTCCGCATAAAGGAGCCTGTTTGGATTTGGGTCACTGTGGAAGGAATCGCGCATTATCATAGCGGGGCACCAGCGGATCCGGTGGCCACAGGGGCCTAGGCCCCCTTGGTCAAAGTGGCCCCTAAAGGGGTACTATTTCGGAGAAAAGAAAACAAAAAGGACCCCTAAATCGCATGACTTTCACTATAATACACTTCAAAAGTCGGAAAATTGCGCACTTCGCACGTCTACACCCAATGTCATTGAAATTTTGCTGTCGCGTGTGCAAAAAGTGCAAGAATTTCGCGCGGCTCATTCATAGTATGGCATTTAGTTTACAATCGCCCAATTATAAACAAGCGCTGGATAAAAACGATTTTTGAAAATCAAATATGCACTCGATAAGAATGACTTTTGGGATTTGGCCCCCTTTGCCGAAAGCTGGATCTGCCACTGTAGCAGGGTATGTTTTTGTGTCCGATTTGTGACTTGTTGTCACAAAAAAATGGAAACTCAGAAAATTACAAATCCTATTGGGGTATGTATATCCGGGGAAATATTTGTGGAATTCCTATTTTTCCGCCCCGTATATTTTGCCAACTCAAAATTGCCCATAAAAAGTACAAGAGGGGTGCTCGAATAGAAACCCCATGATCCAGGAGGTATTTCATATAAAAGGGCCCTTACATTTGGCAGCAATGCAGTTACTTCGCGGTTCAACGTGAAAATGTTTGATCAGGAGCATTTTCCTGCGTCTCGGTGAACTGCACGATTTGATCATTTCGAATCAAGAGAACGCCAGTGTCGACGAAGGCGGCTTTTCGTCACGCGAAATCCTGCAACGCGAACTGCGCTATCTGTTATTCGAAAACAAGGTTCGTGCCCTCAGCGATCTCATAGGGACACCAACCGGATATGGTTCACATGTATAACTGTTCAAACGTGGGAGGACAGATGATTCAAACCCAAGTTAGTGATCCGAAGACAATGTGATAACCGCCAGGTGACAGGGTCCATATACATAGAAAACGAGGTAATCCAAAAGCTCAACGATCTCATTTGCATACCAAAAGCTCATCACCCAGCCATACGGTCATAAACGGTTTTTGTATGTTGATCTGCCGTAACAAATTTAGACCGACATTTCCTAGCTACAATGATACAGTATGTACAAGCCGCTGCACCATGTGAACCCATAGAGACACGCCATCTTTAGGTATAGCTCTTTCGAAACCTAACTCTTCTCCCACTTTTGCGATTTCGCAATATGTCATCACATATACAATGCACAATCCGTCGTATTTTCAGGTCACCTACAAAGAGGTCGGACACACGCGGAAAAAGATGTTCGTACAGTGTTTGTTCCAAGGAAGGCATTGTCGTGCGTCCGCGTTCCATTACTGGCCGCACGGAACCTACGGTAGGGATTCGCATTTGCTGCATTTTAGGGAGTGCATACCTTCACACAAACAAGCAGCATTACGCTCCTGCGGGCAACTCCGCTTAACTGGAATTGTAGTGGACACCTACGCCGGTTTGAAAACAGGCAATTACACGACGTACGACTGTAGGTTTACGCAGAACACATCAATCTTGTGTAAACATCCGACGCTTCGACTGCACAAAGCCAGTCTTCATCAGGGAACTAAAAACACAAGAAATGTCAGCTTCTTTATATATGGGCAAGAGATGGACGAACGGATTACAAAAACACAGCAGGTGAAAAGGGGGATTAAGGAAAAAATGCATACAACTCAAGACAAAGCAAGAACAGGTACACGTGATCAAAAAAATAAAAAACGTCGGATGTTTATACAAGATTGACGTGTTCTGCGTAAATCTACAGTCGTACGTCGTGTAATTGCCTGTTTTCAAACCGGCGTAGGTGTCGGTTTCATTAAAATCGATAAAACACGTCGATTTCATAAAAACCACAGGAGCAAAAATAATTTTTTCCGAAACTCAATTTCTCTTTCATTAGAACGTGGAGAAAGGGAACAAGCTGGCCAGCAGCATCAAAAAGTGACATGAGCTGATGGACGGCCCTCACACAGAGTAAGGAACCCTGAAACCGATATTACCGATGATTTTTAGGCAGGATGCCCATGCTCGATATATCCAATGTTAAAGGGGGCGCGACATTATTATTTTTCACGATACACCGCCTGATTTTATGTCAGAAACTGAAAGACGACATCCGAAAGAACATGTCTTACAAAGACAACAACATCGACCCGCGCTGTTTTCCGCATGAAAATCACCCCCGAACGTCGAATGTCAGGAACAAAAGTCATTTTGCTGTAGTCGCTCGGTCGCTTGAAGATTAAGCATCGAGCTCAAAAAATTATGATATGGACTCGGCGCTTATGTAATATTTGCGAAACATTTCAGCTGCCACAGAAATTGCAACGTCGACAGGTGCTTGGAGCTGGTTGCCGGAAAAATGTTTCGCAGATATTACATAAGCACCGAGTCCATATCATAATTTTTTGAGCTCGATGCCTGATTTTCAAGCAGCCGAGCGACTACAGCAAACTGACTTTTGTTCCTGACATTCGATGTTCGGGGGTGATTTTCATGCTGAAAACAGCGCGGGTCAATGTTGGTGTCTTTGTAAGACATGTTCCTTCGGATGTCGTCTTTCAATTTCTGACATAAAATCAGGCGGTGTTTCGTGAAAAATAATGATGTCGCGGCCCCTTTAAAGACGTAGTATAAAAGATTTGTCCGTAGTGTGTCGCGCTGCTCGGCGGTGTACGATTTTGTCGTTCGGAAAGAACAACAAGACGCGTGCTGCTGGGTGTTCTGTTTGTTGTTGGGAAACAACAACCCGACCAGACACGCATGTTAACGCAGGATCCTGCTACACGATCAACATCAACATGTCCGAACGGGCGAACTTCGTTGGCGAGCGCTTCGGTCTCGAATTGGTTCTGGACGACGATGCGTTTGAGTACATGCCCAGTCAATCGGCCTCTCTTGGATTCAGAGTCGGTCTTTGTTGCCATTTGTGTCCTACAGCAACACTTTAGTATCTGACTTATATGTAGTTCACGCTCAGCGTGCTCAGAAAAACAACATTTTGTTCGCCGTGCACTTCGTAGCGCGAGTGTAGCTACTTCACCTTGATGGCATTCTTCCAGTCAAGAGACAATCACATACATACATGCAGATCGGCATCAATCATCAAGCGTACCCGCCGACGCCGGCCGACAACGGCGTGAGCATTTCGCCCGGCTTTCACACGTCGATCGGGTTGACGAAGAACCGCATCCATCGACTCGATTGGAAACACAACGGCGGGCGACCTTGCGGTGACGACAACGAACTGATGAGACAATATGCTATTGGGTTGTAAGGCATTGCGTTTGTGTGGGGGTTGGATGTTGCGCATGAGGGGCTTATACTGTAGTGCTGCGATCAAGATCGTCGAATCTTATCGCCAACTCATTGTATCATTTCTCGCGCTCACTTGGGGCTGCTTGATTTGACGACAGCACTATTACCCGTGCCAGGGAGGTGTGCAGTCGCATCATGGTACAAGGCTGAGGCACTTAGGCTGAGAAACCGAATCACTCCAAAGACCGTTTCTGGTTAACTACATTATTGTATTAGCAGTGGTATTCCGCGACTTTTCAGGCCCGGAAGTTCAGGCCAGACCTTTTCAGGCCCGGCCGAACTCAGGCCCAGCATATTTAACCCATTTGTAGGCTTAGGCTTAGGCTCCAGCCGGGCCTGAATCGGCCGGGCCTGAGCCTGTGCCCCGGGACTGAGCCGTTGCACAATATAGCAATGGGGCTTTCGGGCCGCCGATTTCGAACCTGTCTTTACAGATGGGCGGTACAGGTTGGTTTTAGGCTCGCATAAAACATGTCACTCGTTGTGAAATCGCACAAAGATCACAACCCTCAGCGGGGAAACTTCTCCGCAAAGTGGAGGAAAAAGTGTACAAGGAAAAAGTCATCGCAATATGTGTATAGTGTCCCACATGGCACTACAACCGTTTGCAAACACTGCTCCCTTGATCATTCATACCCAAATCTGACGCCAAGCACATCCTACCAGCTGGCGCAACATCACCGGCCATCTCAACTACACGCGTCCATTGTGTGTTCGGTCGTGCTACCTCGAACACGTTGTCGCACGATGCGACTGTGTGGATGCCGAGGCAATGCCTTTTGAATATCGGTTCGTTTCGTGTGTGTGTGACGGACGAACATTAAAAGTGGGCCTCGAATGATATGTCACGTGACATATTCGGGACTCACAAATGTTGCCCAGTCTGATGTGCAAAAAGTTACTTCCGCACAACTGTAAGCGTGATGGACAATCTTCGACTAAATCGCCAGAAACTCAAAAACGCGACCTGAACTATATTGCCATCGCATCACAAATCCTACAGGTTGCTTCAATGTCGCGCTTGAGATATTTTTCTCGATGACTGTTAGTTTATTCGAGCAACGGGGGGCGTTAGAAATTCGGGGACATATGTATATTTGGCCTATCCCACCGTGGCCAGGCTCTTAAAAATAGGTCAGTGCTCTGAACATTTCACTCCAGGGGTGACGCCGGCGATGTGGGTGAACGCAAGCGTTCGAGGGACGCGATGGAGGCCTGCCACTACAAGGACGAGCAACAGAACGACTGCATCAGAAAGGTGGTGAAGCATAAAGATGTTTGTAAAGAGAAAAAATACGTGACTATTGTGCTCTTTAGTCCTTGACCCTCCAAACGTATTCCGTGACTTTCCAGGCCCGGAAGTTCAGGCCCGACCTTTTTAGGCCCAGTTTTTCAGGCCCAGCCGATGCAGGCCCAGCATATTTGACCCATTTATAGGCTTAGGCTTAGGCTCCATCCGGGCCTGAATGGCCGGGGATGAACCTGTGCCCCGGGACTGAACCGTCGCACAATACTCCAAACGTGTTCACTCTCGGGCCGTGCATCAGATGCTTTATTATTGGTGTGATTCACCATGTTGGTGACCCGCTGTGCAGCTGTACACTGAGTGCTATTGAGAGGTGCTCCTCTGATCCTGTCACGGTTGGCTGACGTTACATGTGCTTGGTGTTCGTGTGCTTGCGAAGTGTTGTGCATGGCGTGAGCAGTAATTGAGGCTTTGATCAAAGGCGGTTATTCAGTAGTCGCGTTGGATTCTCGGCCAGCCCCCAACAAAACAGAATGCTCGGTTGTTGCTGGTGGCCAATGTGCTAGTCAAGTATTCTTGAAAACGCAACAAACACGATGTGATGACAACTGTGCACTTCCAGCTGGTTGTTGGGACCTCAATGATTTGCGTGAATACGCTGACACAGCAAGTTGTTCAACGCGCGCACGTTTTGGGAATAAAAGGAAAAGTGAATTGACGCACCGAAGTGGAGAGCGTATACGCAATCCCAATGTACACTGCGTTAACAAAACAAATTTGATTTTTTCGAACAAATGTGGTCAGCCAGCTGGAAGTTTGCATCATCGTTTTTGGTGCCGGTTACGCTTTCGAGCGTTTGGACCTCGACTTCATCGTGTCACTCCGTGCGCTGCACGTGCTGTTGTTGTTGTTGTTGTTGTTGTTGTTGTGGTTGTTGTTGTTGTTTTATTGGTTCATGCCAAATTCAAACATATACAAATGTAATGACGGTAAATGCATGACCGGCCATACATAAAAAAGCTGTTGTCACCACATACTGTAGTATTCATACAGCGAGATAAACACTGTTGCGTCGGTTGTAAAGTGAATAACACCATTATAAGACATAAACTGTACAGCACGAATAGTCAAGTTATAGAAAATACGACATCAACGATCGTCAATCATCTTGCGAGATTAACATATATCCTGATGAAACATAATGACCTTCTTGCTGATGAGCTAGATAGCTGTTGTACACAAACTCATTCACACATCTTCAGGTGCTGAAAGAGATCGAGACCAATCAGATCTGCTACGAGGACGTCTGTCCACAGGAGTGTGTGCACACCAATTATCTACGAACGATCACGCAGAGTCTCTGGCCGCGCGAAGAGTATCTACAGTCGAAATTGAAGATCTGGGGCCACGACCGCCTCGATCTGATGAATCTGTCATCGCTGGAACAGCGTACGCAGATTTCACGACACTTGGCCGCGCTCACCGTTTTCTTTGAGGTATGGGTTTGCTTTTGTAGGCACAGACGAAAGCTCGGTGGGAAATAAGATTTCAGATTAACAGCGCGCAATGTTTTATTTTTTGCATCGAGCCGCTTACAGAGACCTTTACATCCAATTCTTGTTTACACCTTTTCGAAAATTCCACCCACAGTGACGGTATTGGTTATACAAAGTGGACGACACCGAAGATTCACAAAATAGAAGCCCTTTGCAATCTTGAGGCGCTAACGCCAGATTGAGAAAAGCTCGGTAAAAAATATTTCGCCATGCAGTGGGTCATTTAAAACGGGTCACTATATAACGAAGGTATCCTTCATTGCTAATTGATAGGTGGTCAGCAACTCAGAGCGTCAACTAAAGTCGTCAACTTAGGCAGCCAAGAGTGAATGCTTGACCATTCCTGCTGACTTGATGACTTTATGGTCAGTACTGTGGTCCAATCAAGACTTCAAATCAAGCCGTCAAATCACTTGTATAGGCAAACTACGCCAACACGAGCCCGATTTCGAAGGTGGTGTGTATTCAAAACGAATAGAAAGAGAAATCATCATGCTCCGCTTTATATTCTTCAACGTGTAACATTTCCCAAATCAGCAGCCACGTATGAATGTTTCACTATTCTGCCAGCTGCGAAATCGGGCTCGTGTTGGCGTAGTTTGCCTATATGTATGTATAACGCTTACAGTCATCCGAATACCAGCTGATCGAACAACGCGAGTCGATGAACATCTGGGAGCTGCTCGCTGCGGTCGGCGGTTCGTTGGGTTTCTACGCGGGAATGTCCCTGCTGACATTGGTTGAGTGTTTTGATGCGTGCGCGCGTCGCCTACGCGGTGAGTGTCGACCCAGTCAACTGCACGCGCAAGTAAGCGTGTAGATGGGCGCTCGATTTATGATCAAACATGGAACAAGAATCCCGAAGCAATGACACAAGCACACACACTGCGTTTTGCTGAAAGTCAAATCGTGTGACTTTTATTCTCTTGATGATGTTTGTCATATTATTGTTTATTTTTTATGTCTACATGTTGTTTTGGCCAAGCCATTGTGTGATCTTTTGTTCAGTTCACGTATATGCCGGAGTTTTCCGTGCAGAGCTCCACCCGTTTGCGCGCTACCGAAACGGTTCCGTATAGCGACCCTCCAGATCAAATATTTCAATGCTTTCCAAAAATCTACGTGCAAAAAATTAAAAAAAGTAGTTGATTTTCTGCGCAAAAACGCTACAACTGGTTGTTTTTCTGCTTTTTTCACTTCAACCGCTTAAAGATTTAACAACACTTTCCTTCAAATGGACCCGAAGCGATTGTGTCAGTATTCGACATGTAGTATTGAGCTCAACAAATGTCAAAGACACGGGTGGAGCCAGAGGCGGACTTGAATACAATATTCGAAACAAAATTCCACCCTTCCCCATATACGGTATCGCCACGGAGACTTTTGTTTGGAAAACTCCGGTAACAGTTTTAGTTGTTTTCAATATATTTTGAAAAATCAAGTCATTTTCTCTCCACTGATATCCGCCGCCCCAAATTACAACAAATATCTGGCCAACTTTTTTTTAGTTTGTGGTGATTTTGGCACCACCAACACCATATACTGTACTATTCTGCTGACTTAACGAACCGGTAAGTGGGCACGACACACAAAATTCATCGCGCGCGAATCAGGATTTGACGTCCACGAAGCTGCTTCCCACATACCGACCTCTTTCAGGGATAGAGGGTTGGGTGGCCTGTGGCTGAGATGTACCTTGCTCGCCCACCGGTCGATATTGAACCCACAAGAGAGCAGGTGCTCAAACAATACTTAAGCTGGTGCCAAACCGGATGGGTGTGCACACAACTTGCCAATTATGTGTTCTGTGCTCTCGTTGGCCACGATAGTATTTGACTTCTCCTTATGGTTGTTTTGTTCAAATAAAACCGCTTGTTCAGCGCAGTACGTTTGATATCGGTGACGTATGTACCTAGTACCCGGCCGGGCTGGCACACGAAACTCATCAGACGCATTCAAACAATACCGCAGAGCCAACTGAGTCAACAACATGTATGTATAGCAGCTGATAAGTTTCATTCAGCGGCCGCTCCTCTTTGTCACCGAGTAAAAATGGACCACATCAACATGATTTTGCTGGCATAATGGTTATATACATAGTAAATTTTTTTTTTGGTTTTCGCTCGCATAAAACATGTCACTCGTTGCGAAATTGCACATAGATCACAACCCTCAGCGGGGAAACTTCTCCGCAAAGTGGAGGAAAAAGTGTACAAGGAAAAAGTCATCGCAATATGTGTATAGTGTCCCACATGGCACTACAACCTTTTGCAAACACTGCTCCTTTGATCATTCATACCCAAATGTGACGCCAAGCACATTCTACCAGCTGGCGCAACATCACCGGCCATCTCAACTACACGCGACCATTGTGTGTTCGGTCGTGCTATCTCGAACACGTTGTCGCACGATGCGACTGTGTGGATGCCGAGGCAATGCCTTTTGAATATCGGTTCGTTTCGTGTGTGTGTGTGTGTGTGTGTGTGTGTGTGTGTGTGTGTGTGTGTGTGTGTGTGTGTGTGTGTGTGTGTGTGTGTGTGTGTGTGTGTGTGTGTGTGTGTGTGTGTGTGTGTGTGTGTGTGTGTGTGTGTGTGTGTGTGTGTGTGTGTGTGTGTGTGTGTGTGTGTGTGTGTGTGTGTGTGTGTGTGTGTGTGTGTGTGTGTGTGTGTGTGTGTGTGTGTGTGTGTGTGTGTGTGTGTGTGTGTGTGTGTGTGTGTGTGTGTGTGTGTGTGTGTGTGTGTGTGTGCCTAACCACCCAGGTGTTGTCCTCGTATCACAAAATCTGGAGGGTTGCTTGAGATTTTTTCTTAATGACTGTTAGTTTATTCCAGCGACAACATAAAATGGGGCGTTAGAAATTCGGGGACATAGGTGGTCGATCCTAACGTGGCTAGGCTGTTAAAAATAGGTCAGTGCTCTGAACACTTCACTCCAGGGATGACGCCGGCGATGTGTGTGAAAGCAGACGTTCTGTGGTCTGGCGAATAGGCACACACCCACAGTGGTTTTTTTAAAAAAAATTTTTTTTATTTAAAAAAAATTTTTTTTTAAAAATTCGTTCCAAAAGTTAAAAAAAATTTTTTTATTATTTCAAAATTCAAAAATTTCTCTATTTTTTTGCTCTAAAAGTGCTATTTTTTGCATAAAAATTGCTTCTGTTAACATCACCCGACCCTACCATGGGTGTATTGGGTGCCATAATCGTTGTTTTGTGGCATCTAGACATAGTGCACACACTCACATGGCCTCTCATATGATTACACATGTACATGTGACTGGGTGGGCATGCATTTATCCATGCAACAGACCCGAAAGCAGTGATTCGGTGTGATATTCACTCTATATTTACACTGTTTGTCACATATTTGCATTGGTGGTGTACCAAGAGGCAATAGTTTCACCCAAATTTGCCGTCTTAAGTGTCACAAAGCCACACGAAGGCACCCACACCACGTGGGGGAAGTGTACGGGTGTGTACCTGACTACTGTTGGTACTCATTGACCATTGTTTAGTATTGTTTTCGTGTCGTTCGTGTTTCCGTGAGTGCTTTATATGCACTTACCACACGTTATGGAAGAAAAATGCCACTATTTTTTTGCTTTAGCGCTCATTTTTTTCGTTTCGGGCAGTTTTTTGGCTGGAATAAAAAAAAAATTTTTAAATTAAAAAAAAATTTTTTTTTAAAAGTGGGGTTTGAATAAAAAATTTTTTTATTAACCACTGCACACCCATACGCGTCGAGGCGTATAACGAACGGACCGGTATTATGTGTGTGTGCTGCGGTGCACTGTGTATTGAGCGTGCGTGCGTTGGGTTTATGAGTGATTCTGAGCCGCAGCCAGACCGCGTTCCCGTAGCTCAGTTGGTAGAGCAACTGGCTATCCAGGTCTGGTGGCTAGGAGGTGTTAGGTTCGAGTCCTTCCGGGAGCATACGTTTGGTGTGGCGGTTCAGAGTTCACAGTTCAATGGGCGCGATGGAGGCCTGCCACTACAAGGACGAGGAACAGAATGACTGCATCAGAAAGGTAAGCATACAGACGTTTGTAAAGAGAAAAACAAAACGTAATGACTGTAAATGCATGACCATACATAAAAAGGTGTCATTACCAAAACTGTAGTGTTCATACCACAGTGAAAAAATGGGAATTTACTCTTGAGTAAACATTTACAGAAATGTTTACTCATGATTACGCTTTCATTGTTTACTCAATGTTTACCTTGCGTAAACATGAGCAAACTTTTTGCTGATTTTTCGAACTATCATTTTCAGCATAAACAAGCGTAAACATTGGCGTTGTACTTGCGCATGATTCGCAGAATTTCAACGTGTAAAGTTGATCTCTTTGGTTGTTTTTTTGCTTGTATAGTCCGCCCATCAGCTCATGTCACTTTGTGATGCTGCTGGCCAACTTGTTCCCTTCCTCCACGTTCTAATGAAAGAGAAATTAAGTTTCCGAAAAAATTATTTTTGCTCCTGAATTGTGGTTTTTATGAAATCGACGTGTTTTATCGATTTTAATTTAATTTAATTTTAAATTTGGTCGAATTCAATCTTTTTCGACACGTTTTGTTATTTTTTTAGTTTTTTTGCAAAATCGGTCACATTCAATTTCTCTTTCATTAGAATGTGGAGGAAGGGAACTAACCAGCCAGCAGCAACACAAAGTGCCATGAGCTGGTGGACGGACTATACATACATACGACTTGACAATTAATTTTTTTAGTCGCTTTCATTTCAACAACAAGCGACTGTATCTACTAGCAATGTGTGTGTAGCTATACGGCTGGTGCTGTGACAACCCAGCACTGTACGTCGTGGATACACGTGTCATCACAACTGGAGTTCAGTACTACCAGTGAAGCATCAGCTAGCCTATACATACTGTGCGTACAGTAATCAAATGCAACCCTGAGGGTACAGGCGTTCTTGCCGGCGCGCGGACCCTAATCGCAGCGTTTCGTCACTACTACTGTAGGTCAAGTAATGAGCCAAAGAGCTTCATATGGGTCTGACGCGAAATCCGTATCCTGTTCTTCGATCACGGCGTTCATCTGGCAGGCATGTGTTCGAAGGCCAAGGGAGAATGCAATCCGAGATTGCAGACGCAGTATCAGCTGAAAATGACACCGTCGATTTATTTATATCAGGTGACGATACAAGCACGCAGTTGAAATAATGATGGTGCTCAGCATTGTCGAAAGTAGCGGAAAATAAGGTTTTTAAATTTGGAAACCGTCAGGTAGCGGCGTAACAGGCCAAAAAAGACAAGCCCTTTAAAGTATGATACTATCGTGCCAAACGCCGGGCATCACTAATCGCGGGCTGCGCAGCAGTTTTCCAGTAATTTTGCTGAAAAAATGTGCCAGTAATTTACTTTTCCTGTGTCACGCCTTTGCCAAATTAAACACCAATTAAAAATTCCATGTGTCGCTAAACGATTGGCAAATGTTGAACACATTCACGTGCAGTGGAGCTATGCGTTCGCGTCAACTACATGTTTATGTAGTATTATACCTCGTTTGCGTGAAGACAAAATGCAACGTTTCTAAGTGTTGGAGGCTGTCAGCAATAAGGAAACATTCTTCCAGACTTGTTGCAGCTATCCTTTTACAGCGTTGGTTGACCATCAATTAACAATCAACCGTTTCTTATCAAATATTTGGCGGACATCATATTTGGTATTTATATTGGCTGATGGCGGCTTTAACGCAACTCATCAGTTTCTACGTGCTTTCTACGTATTCAGCCAACAACGATACCATATCGGTCGTCATTGGTGACGCGTGTCCTGAGTTAGTGTTGCCTTATAAAAATACTATCTGACAAAATTGTTTGTCTTAAGATGAGACTGTCATTTAACTAAGCATGTACAGTACATCTTCTCCGAGAGATCAATAAACGTCGAATTGACCAGCACGCGCAGGTGGAATTCATAATGCAGCCTTATTGCGTAGCCAATGAGCTTGTGAGAACTTGTTCTCTGTTCTCTCAAAGTGTCAGAAAACGAAGAGCAGCTGGCGAGTTTTACAGCAAACCATTGAACTGTCATATAGTTTCAAGTCTCCCTCACTGCTCAGTGTCTACACAATCGGAGCGCGACCAGTACAGATCGCCGGCTATACTGATGACAGTGATTATCATCTCTCCTACACGAGTGATCCATGTAACGAAGGCAACTGTACGCTCACGCCGTATTATCTGACTGGCAGGTTCGAATAAAAAAGTTAATTTTTTTTTGTAAAAAAAAGTTGGCCACTTTTTTATTTTAAGATTATTTTAAAAAAGCAAGTCCACTATTTTTATTATTTTTTCACTTTTTGTTTCGTTATTTTCGAACTTTTTTAAGGTAAAAAGGCATGGTTTCAGGTGTTTTATCGCTCATGATTCTCAAAAAATTGTCTGCGGCGCTTATATTTCAGTTTGAAATGATGTTTTAATGGACTCATACAGTTGCCAGACTTACCAATAACCGCTGCATGTATAATATAGCACACCCCATACCGTATACTGAACAATTATTGAGCGTGTCGTAAGCTATCGACAGACTCCACGTTGATCGCCTGTTTGCAATGATCGTGGATTACTCATTTGTTGCTTTTGCGGCACAAAATGAGTATTTTGTAAGTTTTTATCTCTCTTCAAATGTATCCCCAATTTCACAAACAGAAGGTTGGTGTTCCCTTTGTCATATATACCCACAGAGTTACCTTCGAGGTTCTCAAAGTCATGACCAAAGGGGTTAGTTCGACGTAAACATGCAAGACAGTGGAAAAGAAGTTCTCTTTTGTGTTCCTCAAAACATTCCTAACTAACATGATTTCAGCAATTTCATTCTTCAAGAATCAAATTTTTGGGGGTCCGGAATAAAACAAAGTTATTTAAAAAAAATTAAATGTTTAAAAAAACGTTCGTAAATAAATTTTTTTAATCCAACCCTGCTGACAGAACATACGTTAGTTTGCATGCATTACTTACTCGAACAACCGATAATCTTCCTTGAATAGCTTTTCATAAGTCGAGGCTCGATTAAAGCGTTGTTCAAGACTGCCTGTGCGCGGTATTATTCAGGTCAAAAATGTAACGTTAGGGCCGCTCTCTCTGACAAACGCGAAAAGCGAAAAGTTCAGCACAACAGCAACTCCTTAACCACGGGCCTAAACCACAGTGATGCTCAAACAAAATTTTTCAGAGGCTGTTTGGCGTGCGCTGTGGATGACGAAAAACTTTTTGCTTTTGTCAGAGAGCGGCCTAGGACTCCGAATCACAATCGCGCATTAATTTTTCCAATATTCCACCAGCCTGCCCGGCATGTCGCTGATCAATATCCGACCGCATCACCACTTCCTGACCATTTGCATCCAACCGCTGCTGCTCTTCAAAGATTGGCTGATGTTCTGCGAGTTCATTGAGCTGTGGCATCAGATGGGCATGAATCTAGCCTATGTCTACTGGCATTCGGTGTCGAAAGCCGTCGATACGGTGATGGAAGTCTATGAGTCGGACGAGCTGGTGGGTGAAATATTGCGCCTTTTTGTTGTTGTTCATTATGCAGTGCGCTGCTGTAACCTTTCGTTCTTGCTGCCTAAGCTACTCTATACCACGCCCAGTCGGTTCCCAAATGTCATCCCCCTAGCACAATCTTCCCTTCAGATCAGCACTCAAGGCTTTCCCGCTCTTCCCGACGACGAACTCTACGGAATGTTTGAGGGAGGTGTGCAGGTCACGAATCACGATTGTCTGTTGCGAAACAAACTCGAACGGACACAATTCGTCGGCTTCATGGAAATCGGAGAGTTTGTGTTGGTCTTCGGAGGGAAACGGACCGGACTACAAGTCGGTGAAACATTTCCGCCATTATAGATGCAGGTAGGTAGGTGGTGGGGGGGGTAATGTGGGGTGGGGGGTGGGTTGTTTTGTTTTTGGGGGGGTTTGCTGTTGTTATTGTGGTATGTTTGGTTTCGTCTGTTTTGTTTGGGTTGTGTGGGTTGTGTTGTTTGTTTTTTTTTTGTTTCGTTGTGGTTTGTGCCTTGCTGTTCTGTGCCTTCTGGCCGGGTTTCGGGTCTGGCACAAATTCGCGTACGTCGGTTTCTAATTTCGCTGCCTAATGCGTTGTTTACCGACGTAGACAAACATCAGTTCAAAGTCGAGGCAGGCAAAAAGCACAACACACAGTCAACAAGCCAGCCGGTTGACACGCATAGCTTGTGTGACACCGAAACAATGTGAAACATTCGAAACGCGCCAATTGCGTCGCTCGTAGACTGTGCGTTGAGCTTGTTGCCTCTCTTGTCTTCGAGCTGAAGTTTGGTTACGTCTGCAAAAAGGCATTAAGCAGTGACATTAGAAACCTACGTGAACTTCCCAGTTCAGCGATGCCCTCCCAACCTTTCCGTTTCCCCAATAGGATCTGCTCAAGCATCCCAATCACGTCACAACGGCCTCAATGGGATTCCAGCGTGCACACGTCTATACGCACATGAACAAACATCCAAGCATCATGTCGTGGTTTGCGCATTATCAGGACATTCACATAAACATGGCTGGGATATGCAGAATAGAGAAGAAATACATCGTGCGACCCGAGTTGGTGCATCGAGTCAATAAACATGCGGTGATCAGTGTGAAACCCGGCTACATGTGAGATCACGAGTGGAATTCACTTGTTTTAACATATATTTCCTGCATCCGACTGAGCTTGCGTGGAAAAATGACCCAGTTTTCTTCCCAGGGAGAGGATCATTCCGACGACAGTCGCGCTACTGGCCAAACCTGGCCAGCTCGTTGGGCCACCCGCTTCACCTGCCATCTTTGTAACTGGTGGACATCGAGACCTAGTCAATCTGGCGACCCGTAGTGCCGACAAACGATTTCGGTCTTATGGTAAATGCGTCGAAACTTAAAGCTGTTGGTCAACAACCCATCGACTTCGTTTAATCTTGGGGGCAGTGCACATGAACAAAGGTGGAATATCGTGTTACTCGACTCTGACTTGGGGAGTCGATTGGTTGCTTCCTGATGTTTCACGGCCGGGTTGAAGTTTGCCCGTTAGTCAAAAAATGCAAAAAATTATGCCGGGTTTCCGTGGAAAGGACAATTCGCGGCAACGTTTAAGAATTTCAGAATACCAAGCACAAACATTTATTTCATCAGTATGATATACGGCTTTGCAGGAAACAGCTTGCATCCTGAAGGAGAAAACAGTTAGTTCCAAAAACCTGGTGTTTTTTGGTCACCGTTTTCTTCGTCGATAATTTTAAGCATCTGTGATTAACCAGCAAATGTGTTGATCGGACACAAAAATCCTCTAATTACTGTGTACATAACCTGTGCTTTTGAGTTCTCTGCACCAAACACAACTAATACAATAATTCGGACAACATGCGCAAGTCGGTCATTATCAGCGCGCGCGCTCAAAAACAACGTGCAGATTCGAGCACTCAAAAATGTTTTGTCTATTTTGGGGTGGCGCACGCCCATAATGACCGACTTGCGCATGTTGTCCGAATTATTGTATTAGCTGTGTTAGGTGCAGAGAACTCAAAAGCACAGGATATGTGGACAGTAACTAGAGGATTTTTGTGTCCCATCAACACATTTGCTGGTTAATTACAGATGCTTAAAATGATCGACGAAGAAAACGGTGACCAAAAAACACCAAGTTTTTGGAACTAAATGTTTTCTCCTTCAGGATGCAAGCTGTTTCCTGCAAAGCCGTATATCATACTGATGAAATAAATGTTTGTGCTTGGTATTCTGAAATTCTTAAACGTTGCCGCGAATTGTCCTTTCCACGGAAACCCGGCATAATTTTTGCATTTTTTCACTAAGGGGCAAACTTCAACCCGGCCGTGAAACATCAGGAAGCAACCATCGACCCCCAAGTCAGGGTCGAGTAACACGATATTCCACCTTTGTTCATGTGCACTGCCCCCAAGATTAAACGAAGTCGATGGGTTGTTGACCAGCAGCTTTAAGAAACGTTCAGGCACAAGCTGAAAGCTGGCGGATGTAATTTCAGGTTACAACCCCAAGCAGTGGATGTTCAGCTATAGTGACTATAATCCGGGAATCTGCCCGCTCATACTGGCGCCCAATA
This sequence comes from Rhynchonema sp. JSB1_4, assembly GCA_030248065.1. Taxonomy (NCBI): domain Eukaryota; kingdom Metazoa; phylum Nematoda; class Chromadorea; order Monhysterida; family Xyalidae; genus Rhynchonema; species Rhynchonema sp. JSB1_4. The sequence goes on along the minus strand of JASAMV010002608.1, from coordinate 13,924 downwards.
TCTGCTGGTCGTACTTTAGATGTGCGAAGGTGGTCGGTAGATTAGCTCTCGGCTATCGATTTGCCGAGCGTGAAACCTGGCTGCGATATGACGCCAGGATGTGATTATTATAGATGTTTGTTTTCGAGTTGCAAGCAATGGTTGGAATTCACAAAACAAAGTCAAGGTCACCGTCAAGCTCAACGTCAAAGTTCAAAGTCAGATGTTTCGGCGTCACGCTGGCTCGTGCAGCAGACGCGATTTTCTAAACGAAGGGTCGACTTTGACGCATTAGTGTGTAACACTGGACGCTTATCTAGCCAAAATATTTTTATAGGGATGTAACAGAAGCGTTTTGTGAGAGTATTTCTGAGTTTCATGAATTTCTGAAAAGAGGCAAAGAAATGAATAGACGATCACCAACGGGGGTGCAAAAAATTTTGACTGCGGTCAATGATCGCCACATTATTTCATTACCATTAGTCAGAAATTATTATAACTCAGAAATAATCTTCTGAAACGCTTGTGCTACGTCCTTGAAATAACAGTATCCCGAGAAACGCATCCAATCATGCACAATAATGTGTCAAGTTGACCCTTCGTTTGGAAAATCGCGTCTGCTGCACGAGCCAGCGTGACGCCGAAACATCTGACGTTAAACTTTGACGTTGAGCTTGACGGTGAGCTTGAATTTGTTTGTGACTTCCAGCCAATGTAGTCCGGTGATAGTGATCACATTCATAGTTTAGTACTGTTCAGTGGGGTTTTAGGCTTAGGTTGGTTAGGACTGGATTTCTCGTAAACCTGTTGCTATTGTTATTCTTTCTGTTTGATTACCTTTTGTTTAGCGTTATTATTCTTTTTGCGTGTGTTATTATTCTCCTCCACAACCATTCCAAATCTTATCTTGCTTTCTGGTCTTTTCTGATGAAAAAGAACGGGTCACTGCAGGTCTGAGGCGAGGTTGAGCGCGTGCCCGGTTACGTTTTTGGTTTGTTATCGTTATTCGTGTGTGCCCCGTGTGCGCCCATTGCGCTTCCCTGCTGTTTTGGTCATTTCTTTATCGTAAATATAAAACCCATTATTATTGTGAACGAGCGAGTCGACGAGCGAGTGAACGGACAAATAATCAACCCACGAAATTACGCACGAAACGAACGTCTGAATAACGAACACTGGTTGATTTGGCTCAGTTGACGAATCCGGTTCTGCGAGCACTAGTAGATATTGGTCGCAGAATGACCATGTAAGAATCCATCCAACAATTTTCCTGAATGGTAAGGCACGTCTCGCTGCAAATCACAAGCGTTCTGTTTATATTTTTTCCAAAACATTTCTGGCGATATTACAGTGAAGCTGTTTGAACACAGTGAGCGTGATATCGGCAGAAATGTTTTGGAAAAAAACATAAATAGAACGCTTGTGATCTGCAGCGAGACGTGCCTTACCAGTCAGGAAAATTTTTGGATGGACTCTTATATAGTCATTGTGCGACCAATACCTGGTTGGGCTCACAGGGTCTCAGCAAATCTAGACTCGTGACTGGTAGGCAGCATCAATTAAAATAGAATCTAGTGTTCGAAATGCGAACTGAATATTCGAATGTTTGAAATTTCGAAACGCGAAATGTTCGGAACAAAAGGTACACTTTCGACCTTTCTCCCGGTACATTGCCACGGTGGCTTTGTTGGAAAACTCCGGTAACAGGTTTCGAGCGCCTTTCCGTTCCCTTCAAGCGCCTGGTCAAGTCCTTTATTTTTGTTCCACTGATATCCACTATAAGGTAAAACTAATATCTGGCCAATTTTGTTTTAATTTGCTGTGATTTTGGCCCGACACAATATACTATTCTGCTAACTAACGCGCCACTAAGTGGGCACCACAGAGTTAAAGCCGTGAATCTTGCTTTGACATCCGTGGCGCCGCTTCCCATATACCGACCCTTCTCAGGGATAGAGGGATGGACGGCCTGCGGCTGAGATGTATCTTGCCCGCCCACCGGTGTGGATGCTGAACCCAGATGAGAACAGGCCGAACAACAATACTGCAGCTGCTGCCAAACCGGATGGGTGTGCACACAACTTGCCAATTAATGTGTTCGTTGTTCTATACTCTCGTTGGCCACGATAGTATTCGGCTTCTGCTTGGTTGTATTGTTCAAATAAAATCGCTTGTTCTGCGCAGTACGATTGAAATCGTTGACATACAGCTACAGGCACACGAAAATCATCAGACGCATTCAATCAATGCCGTACCCCCAGGGCCAACTGAGTCAACAACATGGAGTACCTGATATAAGTTTCACTTCTCCGCCGCTCCTTTTTAGTCACCGAGTGAAAGTGGACCACATCTGCGTCAACATGATTTTGCTGGCATAATTGTGGTTTATAACAGGTCCGTGCGCTTACGCTTGGAGTGCAACATGTCAATCAGGCTGGTATTCACGAAGCGGTGGAGTGGAGTGTTGCGTGGAACGCTGGCTTTCCATTTTGCCACGCAGAAACATTGAAAAAATCGCTAAATAAATACAAGAACCACTCGTCAGCAAGGCCGGATCCTATCCTATCCGATCACAACGTACGTTTTTGGTATCACTCGCTGAAATTGGTCCGATTCAATCCGGCCTTGCCTTTGGTCACAGTCACACAGAGTGACTGAACGTGGATGAATACAGGCTGTCTCATGCCAACCTATGTTTTCGCAGGGTTTGGCAAGAAAACCGGACGGCGTTCTTATTGAAAAAAAACAACGCGTTTTGGGAAAAAATGTCTGGGTCGTTTTTTGCATTTTTTTCCTGAGTGACAACATCTTGCATTTCTGTTTATACGTAGGTTTGGTGATCTGCATTCATCACTTTTCTCATTTATTTGTGATCGTTCCATTTTTCTGATTTGTGATTTTCTCTGTGAGCTGACCACTGTTTTTTTTTAAATTTAGTAAAAAAATTTTTCTAAAGAAAATTTGTTCCAAAAGATAAAAAAAATTCTTTTTTGATAATTTCAAAATCCGAAAATTTCGCTATTTTTTTGCTACTTTTAATAAAAATTGCTGCTGTTGACATCACCTGACCCTGACATCACCTGGGAAGGGTACGGGTGTGTACCTGACTACGGTTGGTACTTATCGACCATATTGGATAGTATTGTTTTCGTATCACCTGTGCTTTATACGCGCTTAGAACACATTATGTAACAAAAGTATCCATATTTTGTTCTTGAGCACTAATTTTTTCTCGTGTTGGGCAGATTTTGGCTGGAATAAAAAAATTTTGATTAAAAAATAATTTTTTTTGACCACTGGTCTTATTTTACAGCACATTACGTGATAAAAAATAAAAAACACCAGTGCGTGGCAAATGCAGGCTTTTTTCCCACTGGCTTGCATTTGAGAATTCCTATGACAACTACATGTATTACCATAAATCAATTGGGGTACAGGTATAACAGAAATAGTGGCTATCAATGCAGATTTTTGTTGGGTTTGGTTTGCGCATTTGGTCATGACAAATGGCCAAACTCACCATACAATACAGTGCCAGAGCAGAATGACTGACGCAGATAAATAATACCCTGTGATGTGCCCTTCCTGGTAACTTTCGACATGAATATTCCGCAGCAGGGCTTGTGCCTTGGTAAAACTATATTGGCGGGAACCTAAATGGCCTCTACGCGCCCCCAACAAACGGAACATAAACAGCATGCAATAACTCAGTTGAGATAAAAAAACAGACTGGAATTAGACTTACTGAGCGTCTGCTTGGAATTTATCTTTCCATTTACTGGACGGCCCAAACGCCGCGTTGAAGCAGATGCTGGTGCACTGAGTCTGGACTAATTGCTGTCATTATTCAGTAGCAACATTAACATCGTCAAAAGGAACAGCGCCTGACCAGGACCGAACCATATCCGGTCCAGCCCGATCGCCAACCTTGTTCCCGTGCAAAATGTGCATCGACTATGGAAGCCATTTTGGACCTGAAACCATGGCGCATAAACTAATGAGGTACTGGCGACTGACATGACATTTCCAGTCACTTGCAACAGATACCGTATACGCCCATCAATATCATGATTTGCGGCCAAGTGCAGAGCTTTGCATTTGGCACGTATGTACATACAGCAACTCATAATGACATAAACAGCGCACAGAGCAGGTACACATCCGGCCCCATTTCGCTCGCTCACGGAACTTTTTTTCAGTTGAATCAATACGGTGAAAATTGTGTGCCTAAATACATGTACTGTATAGTGTTCCTCGTCTGTCCTCACCTATCCGCACATAGAAACTGACTGAGAAAAAATGGCAACGGCTACCGTAATTTTACTGCTGACTACCGTATGCCAACTAGTGCACCGCACGCTCTCCGTCACCACCAACATCAATGCGGGCTCAAATGGCACAACTGGCTACATTCAAACCATAAATTGGCCTGCGAATTACGTCGACTTAATGGCTGATCGTTACGTCTTCAATGCTGATGCCATGCATGTTCGTTTTGTCGTGGCGTTTCCAAAACTCAGTAGTTCTTTGAATCCCGAACGACTTCATTCCGCCTCACACCCCGCGCAGTTTTTCATGTCAACTGGATCACTCTGTTTATCCCACGAGGCGTACCAGTTCCCGTGCTGCTGTCAGGCATGGTTTGGTGCTGCTCTTTGCCAGTCGCCAAGTAAACAAGCCTATTCCGCGACTTTTCAGGCCCGGAAGTTCAGGCCCGACCTTTTCAGGCCCGGCCGATTTAGGTCCAACATATTTGACCCATTTAGGCTTGGCTTAGGCTCCAGCCGGGCCTGAATGGCCGGGTCTGAACCTGTGCTCCGAGACTGAACCGTCGCACAATAACACAAGCCGGGACTTGTAAAAGTACAACCGTAAAGGTACCATCAGTACACACACAACGTACAAATCCCGCAGACTGCGACACTGCTGTGCACTTGTTGGTAGTTCATGTATTGGCGGACGAAAGTGGTCCTCCCCCATTCTCAAACATCTCCTTTCTCTTCTCATTGTTTTTTTTTTGCTTCAGACCATCCGTCTGTCGTCGAGTGCAATGAATTTCGAATGCAATTATGACGCGATGTACGTGTATGACAGTGACGTTTATTCGACTGTGCTTGCCGCTCCCATCTGTGACTACACAACCAAGACTACGTATGGAAGTCAGTGTAACCTTGCGGTTGTGGGTCCTGGAGATGATCTTTCTGGCTTTTGCCAACTGTTTCTTCTGATCTCTGCGACATTTGGAAAGATATTTCCCAAGAAAAACAGCGTGTTGAATCAAAGATTTTCTCAAAGCGTAATCGTTCGAATATCGTAGAACAAAAACAATGACGTGACCGGGTCAAGCTTGGCTTTATCCATTCCAGCCGTCTTCTGGTCGTGCGCCGGTCTGTTTACGTTTCCGGGCTTCAACTCAACAGGTACCCAAATGATCGTTGAATTTTGCTCCGATGGCTCGGTATTGGCCGTTGGTACACGCGTCCCTTGGACGTCGGTCCTAGCGGGTTAGTGTTTGAGGAACTTATGTAGGTAGGTATATTGGTCACACAATGAACGTATAAGAATCCTGATTTTTACGTTCAGTTACTCTTAACCACTGTGCTATTTGTGATTCTCACAAACCATTTTCATCTGAAAATAATCTTGCACAGCACCCACGTTGCTGCGGGTCTGAAACATTTTACTGACTGCATTCTTTGTGTGTGATCGCGCAACGGAACGTCATTGCCCCGTCACTTTCCTGCTTCACGATTCAGGAAAAAATTTTACCAATTCTCATATAAAATCATTGTGCGACCAATACATATTGGTGCACGTTGTTTAGCGGGGTCCGTCAGCACGGGGCTGTGGAAAACATTTTTTTTCAAAACCTCAAAACATTTTTCAAAAAAAAAATTGAAAAATGTGTGTTTCAGGAAAATTACGTCGATAGACGAAAGTTTTTCTGCGTGCGCCATTCACACGTTTATTCCGGACACCTCGTCGCGAAGAACTACCATTTTCGCATCAACCGCATTTTTTACGGCATTGCAATTATCTCGCTGTGCTTCTTTGCAAAAACTGCGATAGTTTACGCACGAACACTCCGACAATACTTTTGGGAGAAACTTTTCAAACGCGTTGCCTGATCCGTAAAACACATTATGCGTGTATTAGCTGCAGCAGTCACGTGACTGCCATCCGCTCAACACACAAGTCTAACGTAGTGATTTGCGAAACGCTACGAAACCCAGCTGGCTGCGCCAGTTGCGTGTGCTTTACGGATCAGACCACGCGGTTGAAAAGTTTCTCTCAAAAGCATTGACAGAGTACATTACAACCGGCTTACGTATGTATCTTGTTGTTGCTGACTTGTTGCTGGTCAACTGGCCCCACAGGCCGAATCCAACACCAGTGCTGTGGCTGGGGAGGGGGTCCCCCCACCAAACGTACAGTATCTCATCTACCGCTCGCCGGTCCGGCATGTGACCCCGGTATTTTTCAGAAATTTCACCCCAAAAGTACTCTTTTAAGGTCCAGGATGACCAAAAATCGGCCAAAATCGACCAAAAGGGCGAAAATCTCATTTTAACACATAAAATCAATTCCGACGAGATTAATATATGACACCGCACCTCTGCTTAAATTTCTACAAAAAAGTTAGTGCACCCAAATTCTTGAGCACAGTGCTTCGGTATCTCAAGGCCCAATGGTAAACAGTACCTCCCACTCAGAAGTAGCCACAATATTGTCGAACACTAACACTAATGTGTAACATCATTGCAGACTGCTCAGGTACGACCCCAGTGGCTCAAATTCCGACCTACACATACTGCAACGCTGTGAACGGTACACTTTAACGTTTATTTTTGTTTAATTTTTATTAACAAGCGAGGGGCAAAACAATCAGATTTTGAAAATTATGTCTTGAATTGAGCAGAGTAAGTGCTCGATTTTTTCAGTCTGTCACTACAAGGGTACTCGGCACACCGCTGGCACCCATGCACAAATCGGGTCCGACATGGCAAGCACGCACCGCTTGGAATGCATGAATCAGTGTACGCGCGCGCCATTTTGTGTCGCGTTCACGTATTTCACGGTTCGGTGATGTTTCATATCGGCTTTACCGACACAAGAATTTAAAAAATATCGGATGTACCATTATTGTTCCTGCAGGCGACCAAAACCTGCCGATTGCACTGGTCACCACCGGGTCATATTTGTCATGCGACTGTTGCCTCGGCGGGTGATCACTATTACTACGTGCTGTGAACGTGTACTATATTGACTGGGTTCAATTGGTATTGATTTCAACATAATCGAACATGTTTTATTTCACATATATCATCGTCAGCTTATGAGACGGAATTCCGTATTCTTGAAACGGTGGAACTCATACAGTGTACGCAATAGTGGTGCGTGTTGGTCACAATCCGTGATGATTCAGGCAACATTCTGTCGCATACGACCAAATTCAAATTCTGGGACCTGAGCAAAATTATTTCGAACTTCTGGCCCTGGCGGCTTTGTATGTTCGTATTCACAAACCAGAACTGAATTTCAATACCCGGCGTCGCCCTGTCGCAGAACTGGACTCACGCTCTGACCATTCATGCATACGCGCTGCGCTAGGTGAACCTAATGTTTTATGTCATTTTTTGTTCGCTTGCTTGCTTTGCTGTACGTGCCTTCTTGTTCTCAGTAATTTGTGTTTGGTAATGTTCACCAATCCTTTGAACTTTCAAGTTGCCCGTCTCTTTTTCAGCGTGTGTTGTATTGCCTGAAGAAGCCCGCTTGAAGCTGGCGAAACGTTGCAAATAAAAATTGCTGTTTATGTGGTACCGCGTGTCACAACTCTCACAACAATCATGTTGCGTCCAACCGACAACAATGACAGATGAAACATTGCGCACTAGCTGTCAGAGTGTGACAATACAACAGCGCTATGGTACTCATGATCAGGGTTGGGCAAAAAACGTTTTTTTAAACGCCCAGATGACCGAAATATGGCCCCAAAAAATTGGAAAACGCTCATGTTGGGAAGAAAACGTGGTTAAATGAAGTAATTCTATGTGTTCTGAGGCAAAATAAACGGGTTTCAACCCTTTTCTAGCGAGTTGCTAAGATCCCATATCAGACCCGCATCGTGGGACCAACTTTGGCCGGGGTCATCACTGAAAGTCAAACTCCGTATATCGACGTATCTCGACAAAGTAAAAATTGGTCGAAAATTTTTTGAAAAAAATGGGACAAAAAATTGATTTTTCTTGATAATCAGGGCACTTTCCCTGAAAAATCAGGGAAAATCAAGGAAATTCAGGATTTAAAGAAAACGAAAAACGACCCAGGCGTTTTTTAAAAAAAACGTCGTTTTTTTTAAGAAAAAACGCCGTCGTTTTTTTGCCCAACCCTGCTCATGATCACACCCGGGAAAAAACAATAATGTATGTCACTGAAATAACAGGCGCTCTCAATAGTATGCCAAATCAGATCAATCATCATGCGCAGTGGTTGATGAGCAAAGTGCCAGTTTACGGCAGCTGTCCACACGTAATTTACAGCCCGATTAATACCAGGATGCCACAGCATCTGCAGCAGCAGCATTACGGAAGCGATTTTTAGCATATTATATACCTTTACATATTACAGTATGTTATTCTGAGCAGCGGGAAACCGTATATCTCATGCTTGCTTTTTTACTACGCAGTTAGACTGTTTATGTCCAACGGTCACAAAAATAACGATCAAACGAGATAAACCAGTTAAAACTGTCAGAATTTATCTTTGAAAAGTTGCTTTCAGGAACAAACGCGAGCTTGTGCCGACTTACGCTCACCCTTTTGATCATGAAAGGCAATGAGACTGAGACAAGGACCAGCTCGCTGACAGATGAAACCTTTGTGAAACATTTCACACGTGGCTGTTGGTTGACGAGCTGGTTGGATTCCCTGCTAAATGTTCTGCCGTTGCCTGATCAAAAGGGGGAGCGTAAGTCGGCACAAGCTCGAGTTTGTTCCCGAAAGCAAATTTTTAAAAATTAATTCTCACAAATTAAACGCATTTCATTTTGTTTGAACGATGTTTTCGTGATCACTCATCGTATATAGTCACATTTTATTGCGAAAGGCCGGATTCTGAGAGCATGCGATATCCGGTTGCAGGGTTGGGCAAAAAAAAATTTTTTTTTTAAAAAAAAAAATTTTTTTTTTTTAAAAAAAAAAAGGTTTTTGAAAAAATTTTTTTTTTTTAAAAAAAAAATTTTTTTTTTAAAAATTTTCGGGGGAACAAAATGTTCTAAAACGTCCAAAAATGGCCTTTTTGGGGGTTATTTTTTGTCATTTTTTCTCAAGGGTCGAAAAATTTTCTTCACAAAATCACCTTTGGGGCATGTATTTGGTACCTAAGATACCCCAAATGATGTTATTATACCTTCCCCTTGGTACATGGGACACAGTATGCATGTGCCTACATGGTACTTCGATGTCATACCCCATCAGGTCGGTCATATACGACTGATTCAGCTGCCCGACAAGTATTTCTGCAGCTTATATTCTCAATTCTGTGTGGTTTATGAGTGAATCTTGCTTATTCGGCCACAAACTGTTGTGTCCGATACCAAAGAGCAGCAATCATCGGTCCATATCAAGCACAGACTGTTGGATCGTACCGAAATGACGTAAACACCCTTGATAAGTGATGCAAACCAAGTCACAAAAGTGACTTGTCAATTAAAGTTGCATTTTTTCGCGATTTTGCGCGTTTTTTAGGCAAATTTGGTAAAATTTCCCCGAATCTCAGACTTTTTTAAAAAAAAATTTTTTTTTTTAAAAAAAAATTTTTTTTTTTAAAAAAAAACTTGTTTAAAAAAAAAATTTTTTTTTCCAACCCTGTCCGGTTGCCCGGTTTAACTACTGACAAGCCGATCAACACAAATGTTGCAGATGGGCAAGATTGACCGAGTGTCACCGAAAATTGACTGCTGCAGTTGTTCATTACAATAACGTTTCTGATTCAACATAGTATCAAACAAGTCTTGGACCCAATTTGAAATCATTGCAGTGGACAATTTTGTTCATTAAAACCTCACACATTCACTGTATCCCACATTCGGCACAGCTAATATTTGCGGTTGGACGCGTATGAAACAAAAATACCCCCATTTTGTACTTGAGCGCTCATTTTTATCGTGTTGGGCAGATTTTGGCATGGAATAAAAAAATTTAAGTAAATAAATTTTTTCTTAAAAAATTGGGCTCGCATAAATTTTTTTTTATTAACCACTGAGATGAACCAAATGCCACGTATCAAATTCCCACGCTTCATCATTTATAGTCGTTGGAGGCCTCTGTGCCGCCTTGAACAAAGTAACCGGCCTTCAAACTCAATATCATTTATTTCGTAAAAGTGTCATTCCTTAGCTTGAGCACGACCACTTTATTTATGATTTCTAACGGTGGCCCCACAAATTTTGCAAAAAAACTCATGATATATGCACAGGCAGACACGCAGTGTACGAAAAATACAAATATTAAAATATCAATGTGCATAAATGGTACAGTAAAACCGGTCTTGCGCATGCACATGGCTGGTTTCTAAAATGCATCTCCAGTTCAGACTTTACGAAGATTCAACACCAAAACGAAACCAGCACTTTTTAGTTCTGCCCCTTGTCTGCTTTTGTACATTTTTACTTTATTCTCAGGTCACCTTAATTTTTTATTTTTGACTTCATGACTCGGCGTGTGCTTACTGTTTGTTACTCATTTTTCGGCAAGAAGCACTATAATGTAGTAATAGCGCTGCTGTCTAAGTTACCAAAGAGTCAAACCCTGATGGTAATTTTTTCAGCGCTCTACAGAGTGCAAATTTCACGAGTCGACTCACATTCTTTCGTCCATAAAAACATTTTTCTATAGTCAGCTATCAGCTTGTCGTATACAGGTAGTTATTCTTGTTTTTTTTTGTCAAACTTTAAGGAACACAATGAAAAAGACCGGTTTTTGAGTGAGTTCGAGATTTCACATCGGTTTTCTCCATGGGAAAATTACGATCAAGTCTATTTGTTTTCGACGCTTGTACTTTTATTTCGCTGTCAACAATTATTACCAACCATTATTTACGTCCGCGTTCACTGAATGCATCCCATGCAAAGCTTTTATGAGACGTATATATAGTCCGTCCACCAGCTCATGGCACTTTGTGTTGCTGCTGGCTGGTTTGTTCCCTTCCTCCACATTCTAATGAAAGAGAAATTGAGCTCCCGAAAAAAATTATTTTTGCTCCTAAATTGCTGTTTTTATGAAATCGACGTGTTTTATGAATTTTAATTTAATTTAATTTTAAATTTGATCGAATTCAATCGTTTTCGACGTGTATTATTATTTTTCAGTTTTTTTTGCAAAATCGCTCACACGCAATTTCTCTTTCATTAGAACGTGGAGGAAGGGAACAGACCAGCCAGCAGCAACACAAAGTGCCATGAGCTGGTGGACGGACTATACATACACACCAGCATAACAGTTGTTACATGGGTTTTTGGGATGAATCCAGGTGTATGCTCCGCACTTTACTATTTGTTGTGTCCACTTTTACCGAGAGGCCCCAGACTTACTTTTACAGACTTATCCCCTGTAGCCCCTGACTTCAATAATAATAATGCTGCTGTTGTTGTTGTTATCATCATTGTAAATCGTATTTTGTTCATCTGCTGGAAAATACTCTATATGCAAATGCAAAACCGCATTGGCATCACACACGTTTGCGTGCACAGATTTTAGTGATGCATGCCGTTTATTTCCCTGCATGGGAAATACTAAATGTTTCCTGAACACGTTTACTGAGCTTTAATTGCACTATTTTGGATCTTTTCTTTTGAGATTTTACATTATTTGCGCCCCAGGTATTTTGCAGTTGTCCCAACAAGCCTGCTGGGATGGGGAGTAGTATTTTTGTCATGTTTCTCAACTTTCTCAAATTTAATCATCGAAGCTTTAACAGGAAACCTCGCATTGTTTGTCTTCTGCGAATTTAACCGTCAATTTATCAACATTGCCGCAAACATTTGAATTAAATTTGCATTCTTACCGTTTAATCTAATATTTTCAAGACGAGTTCCCCACAGCAATTCGTTTTACATGCACAATTAACTAAAATAATAAAAAAACGTTGATGAAATTCATGTCGCTATACACGATAAAACATTTCCAACGAATCCACGGAATGGAAGTTCATTTTCAGCGAGATTTTGCGTAGACGTGCAGGAGTCGCTCAAAATGAAAGTCGTAGTGCATTATTTTGATGAGATGTCAATTTTATCTGCGAGTAACGTATTTTGTCATTTATGCGAGAAAATTTATCAGGGCAACTGCACGTTGTACATTTGAAAGTTGCACATAAACCGCATGCACTACACATCGACTTTTTTGCGTGTAACCCTGGTTTGACGACACCAAGCGCGTGTAAAGGTCGTGTGTGCAGACAATTTTATCCGCGTTTTTCACCTGTTCACCTTCAGTAAATTGTGGTACATGTTTTCCACTCTCAGTGTCACAATGGTGTATCACACTGTTTTTCCGCAGTTGAGCTAACCGAAAAACCCACAGATTTTTACAATATGCATGTGCTCGTTGGAGTGTTTTCCTCAATTGCAGCGAAAAGCGCGCAGTAGCGCTATATTATATAAACGTTTATTACAACATGGTAAACTTTGGTGCAGTCGTAGGGCACTGAAAAGATATGAAATCGTACAGAAGATGCTTGAACTGATATTTTTTGGGCTTTGTCCAAGGCGCAAATCTATATTTTCACAACAGCAAGAATATCATCAGGCTCATAGTCAAATTCGAGTGACACGCCCTCCAGTTTGTGCGTATAGCATGAGTTGTGGAGCTGGAGCATGCCTTTGGTTTCGACGTGCTCTCGTAGCAGAGCGGTCTAAGCGTGCGATAGGTCATCTCGTCAGTGTTTACGCACCAGGTTCGCCACCTATTGTGGTCAGTGAAGATTTCAGGCTCGGCCGGTCAGTACACGAATCACCAAATTTGATGCCAGCTGGCATTTGATGATTTGGAAGTGTGTGAAAACAAATCGAGCGGTGGTGTTGGCGTTTTCAAGTTTCCAGCCGATGAAAATGTTGAGAAAAAACAACAAGGTCCCCGCCAAGTCAAGCAAAAAAAACAAAATTCCGTTGTTCACTTTTATTTGCGCTATGTTCGCTGAATAGCTTTTCCAGGCTCGATCGTGTTTACTTTATTTTTATTTGAGCAATCTTTATATGCGTCTGATGTCTGCGCCGTGGAGTGGCATTAGACTCCGGAGGAAAGCGCGCGCGCGTAGGAAAACGTTAGACTATCTTTGCCCTGCTGCGACTAGATGTTACCGCTGTGTTGAAACTCCTTTGACCGGCGACAGGCTTAGCGATCGGTTAACGTTGGTTGGTCTTGCGCTCGAAAACTGATGTTTCAAAATAGTATCTGTTCGCAAACGTGTACCGATCTACACGGTGTGACTGTGTGAAACATCAATCAGCCTATGATGAACGCTAAGTACGCACAACAGAGGCTCTTCTGTAAGCTGGCTGATGTTTCACAGAGTGTATTATAAAACTTGATCTACGTACAAGACCTGTCCTGCGCACGACCAGACAGGGCCGCTCACCAAGTTTGATCGTGGTGACATACACATATATGATTGGTTTCGATCTGTTATCAAACCCAAAGATGTCATCGGGCGGGGATGCACTTTGCAGAGCTGAGGCGGCGCGTGGTGTGAAATGAACACACAAGACACAAAGAAGTGAGTGTAATTATATCTGTATATATATTCTATTTGATTACTCTGTGTTTTTCGTAACCTCAAAAGTGCGTGTCTGCGTTTACACAAGATCACCTTTGAGATAAGTTTATATTGAATGCATTGTGTGTATTATGATTTCAACTTTTTGGCTTCGCGCCCCGGACACCCGCGG
>JASAMV010002606.1:0-71916 GCA_030248065.1 Rhynchonema sp. JSB1_4 | reverse complement strand
CAATATCATTGCAACCTGAAGATATCACAAATTACTTAAAATACAATTAGGCAGGGCAAGTTGTTGAGTGGGTCGCAGTTGATCACACAAGTGCCCACGCGGGCCCCTCGCGCCGTACACCATGGCGATTTTTTCGCCAACGTGAACGAACATGACGCTTGTTTTGACCCATTATATCATCAAAAACTGACTAAAATGATGCATCCCGATCAAGGCACTTGTTTTGACCCATTATATCATCAGAAACTGACTGAAATAGTTCATACGGGTCAAGGCACTTGTTTTGACCCATTATATCATCAGAAAGTGTGCGAGATGAGACATGTGGTAGGCGCAACCATGGTGTACGACATGCCCCCGGGCACTTTTTCCTAGTTAACCACTTTTTTTTGAAACAACCCTGGAAATAACAGTAAGAACAAAAATAACAGAAATAACAGAAAGAACAAAAATAACAGAAATCTATACTACTAAAACAGGAAGACGTACTGTATGTATGTATGTCTGTGTGTCTGTGGCTCCCTCCCTCGGAAGGGCGGACGGGTCAATTTTCACGGGTAGCTTTGGGTATGCTAACGGGTCTTCGGGGGGGGGGGCACGGCACGGGCGCGGCGCTGTAGCCGGGCCGTAGGCACGGGTCCCGTCTAGTAGCAGAAATAACAGTAAGAACAGAAATAACAGAAATAACAGTAAGAACAAAAATAACAGAAATAACAGTAAGAACAAAAATAACAGAAATAACAGTAAGAACAAAAATAACAGAAATAACAGTAAGAACAAAAATAACAGAAATAACAGAAAGAACAAAAATAACAGAAATAAGAGAAAGAACAGAAAGAACAAAAATAACAGAAATAACAGAAAGAACAAAATCAGAAGTAACAGAAATACCAGAAATAACAGAATGAACAAAAATAACAGAAAGAACAAAAATAACGGAAGTAACGGAAAAACAAAATCAGAAGTAACAGAAATACCAGAAAGAACAGAAAGAACAAAAATAACAGAAAGAACAAAAATAACGGAAGAAACACACACACACACACACACACACGGTTCACTTTGGGTTCAGGTGTTTGTGCCCGAACAAATGAGTACGTGGGATTGAATCATCAGGGCATACGGTCCACCGATGCGCATGATAACAAGAGTCAAACCGACCGACAGCGCCATGGTGCTGTTCCATAGTGTTGCTTTTCAGAGCACCTCAAAGTTCCCTCTAGACTGGCGCCTCCAATCGAGCGCTCTCACAACGCGCTGCACTGGCGATATCTCTCTTGCACGTCCTCCGTTTCTGAGAACGAAACTGGCACAATAACTTTTATCCCGTGAGTGGAGGAACATAGCATATTATTTCATAATAAGGAAGAGAAAAACATATGCCCGACCTATAATATTTCCTTTTATGCGCGGCAAAGGAAACAAACGATCCCACGTTACAGGAAGACTGATTACCATTGTAATCAGTGCAGCCTGCAGAAGCTCTGGAGGAAGACTGATTATGGATTTGAAAATAAAACGGATTAAACGAGATCCGCATAATCAGCCTTCCCCCCAGAACCGCTTCCCGGGAAGACTGATTGCAAGTGCTATGCATGCCACGCATGTATTCAGCCTGAGCTCAAGCCTAAGTCTAAGCCTGAGTCAAGGCCCAAGCCTAAATATGGCCTAAATATGTGCGCAAACGTGAGCTTAATGATTTTGTGTTTTAAGAAAGCAACGAATCTTTTTAATCGGTTCTTGTTTTATCGTCTTTCGTTTGTCTAAGCCGATACTCACGCCTAAGCCCAAGTCACAGCCTAAGCCTGAACTCAAGCCTAAGCCCAAGCCTTGGTTCGGTCCTAAGTTACAGCTGGATTCCGTTTAATCCGTTTTATTTTCCAGCCCATAATCAGTCTTCCCCCCAGCACGCAAAAATCCGCTTAAGCCGTAAAATCCGTTTAATCCGTTTTATTTATAATCAGTCTTCCGGGCACGGTCTCGGGGTCGCAGAAAACTAATGAAAGTGATTAAGAACGTGTCCTTGTTAATCAGCAGCAAAGATAGTGAAATGTTTCATTGACATGCTGGCAGCGCACACGTAAAGTAACACCACGCCGACACGAGCCCGATTTTGAAGGTGCTAGGTTAGTGAAACATTCGTACGTGGCTGCTGATTTGGGAAACGTTGGGAAACGAAATGTGGAATACGACGCGGTGCACGAGGATTTCTCTTTCTTTTCGTTTTTCTAGTGCACCAACTCCGAAATCGGGCTCGTGTTGGCGCAGTTTGTTTTTACATACATACAATGGTAACACTGCGCAAACACGAGCCCGATTTCGCAGCTAGCTGAATAGTGAAACATTCTGACGTGCCTGCTCATTTGGGAAATATTACATGTTGAAGAATGCAAAGTGGCGGATGATAATTTTCCCTTTCTTTTCGTTTTGAGTACAGACCACCTTCGAAATCGGGCTCGTGTTGGTCTGGTTTTCCCTTAGAAAGCTCACAGCGACCATGTAAAGGCAAACTACGCCAACACGAACCCGATTTCGGAGGTGGTGAACTTGCAAAACGCAAAGAAAGAGAAAATCATCATGTTCAACGTTGTATTCTACAACGTGTAACGTTTACCAAATCAGCAGCCACGTCTGAATGTTTCACCATTTTGCCAGCTCCGAAATCGGGCTCGTGTTGGCGTAGTTTTACTTTATGTTAAACAATGTTGCTGCTGGATTCCCCGTTTTTGCCAGCTATACACGTGATTGAGTCGAAACTGTAATCTCGACCTCAACTAGAATTTCAAGTATAACACGGGGGCCACTTGTTTCCTTTGAACCAAGAAAAACAGGAAACGCTATAATATGCGTGTGTCTGACGGATCCGGGTGGCGAACGGGAAACAGTATGAAGCAGTAACATGACATCGATTTCCCAAATATTATGTAACTTCCACCAAATTTTTCATAACTTTCAAGAACAACATGAACTTTATCTCTTCATCGCCGGCGATCATCACAAAGACAGAGAATGAGTGGAGCAAGCAAAAACACAAGATTCCCTGCTAACACGGAGGTGTCGCAGGGTTCAGTGACATTTTCAGCAAGTAAACATTGCCTAATTTTGTGAAGCTAAACCAGTAACATTGTTAGTTACATAGCTTTGCCTTGAAATTCGTGTTGTAGGTAATGGATTTCGCTACTCTATCCTGATTGATGCATACCTTGTTTAAAATGTAATAAAAAGATCAGTGCAATAAACAAAAAAAAGAATGTGTGTATCATGGTACTGGACACAAGTATCCCAAACTCAAAAAAAACGACGTGGTATTTTGTTCCCGTGGGATACAACGTCATGTTGGGAACGGCACTACGACGAAGTATCCCACATCAATCAATGTCACATGGCCCCGTATCATCCTGGGGTTAGATCCATGGTTCAACTGATGCAGTGGTTGGAGGTACTCTGAAGAGGGGATACCCACTGTACCAGAGCCAGGGTTGGGCAAAAAACGTTTTTTTTTCAAAAAATCGTTTTTTTAAAAAACGTTTTTTTTTTAAAAAAACGTTTTTTTAAAACGCCCAAATGACCAAAATATGCCCCCAAAAAAATTGGAAAACGCTCATGTTGGGAAGAAAACGCGGTTAAATGAAGTAATTCTATGTGTTCTGAGGCAAAATAAACGGGTTTCAACCCTTTTCTAGCGAGTTGTTAAGATCCCATATCAGACCCGCATCATGGGACCAACTTTGGCCGGGATCATCATTGAAAGTCAAGCTCCGTATATCGACATACATATCTTGACAAAGTAAAAATTGGTCGAAAATTTTTTGAAAAAGATGGGACAAAAAAATTGATTTTCCTTGATAATCAGGGTACTCTCCCTGAAAAATCAGGGAAAATCAAGGAAATTCAGGATTTAAAAAAAAACGAAAAACGACCCAGGCGTGTCTTTTAAAAAAAACGTCGTTTTTTTTAAGAAAAAACGCCGTCGTTTTTTTTGCCCAACCCTGATCAGAGCGATGGCCTGGGGGGGGTTATGTACCTAGGTTGTTTTTTTGGGTACAAATTTATGATGTTTTTATTATGTGGAATCGTGTGAAAACGTGGTATCTGCGCGCGTAGCATGCAAATTTTGTTTAATTTGAGGTAAAAACCACTGATTTTATACTATTTTGGTCAAACATCGGCACTTTTGGGGCAAAATCGGGGGTAACGTACTGTACCGGGGTGAAAATCGGGGGGATATCTGCTGTACCGTGCCAAACATCGGGGTGGGGGGGTCCTACTGTACCAGGCGAGGGGCAATAACTGTACTGGGGGGCTGCCCCCAACCCCCCCCCCACCTCCAACACTAAACTGAGGTATTGGTCGCACAATGACCATATAAGAATTCATCAAATCAATCCTGATTTTCAAGTTCAGTCACTCTTAACCACTGTGCTATTTGTGATTCTCGCAAAACAGTTTCACCTGAAAATAATCCAGCAGATCACCCACGTTGCCGCAGGTCTGAAACATTCTCTTTACTACATGCTTTGTGTGCGATCATGCAACGCAACGTCACCACTCCGTCACTTTCCCTCTTTACGATTCAGGAAAAAAATTGACCAATTCTTATAAAGTCATTGTGCGACCAATATTCTACAAATGGTCAGACCCAAAGTTTGGCCTCTGGGTGGGTCGGAGCCTGGTTGCTGCGCTTACGCGTAAAAGGCTCAGAGTAACATATTGGTCGCACAATGACTATATGAGAATCCAACCAAAATTTTTCCTGAATTAACAAGCCAGAAAATTCAAATTAACATTGCGCGCCAACGTGTCATCCCACATAAAGTATGCAGTAAGCGAAATGTTTCAGCGATTAAAAACGTGGTTGACTGGCTGGTTTATTTTCAAATTTTTTTTTATATTCTGAGCTCCGAACAATGATGATCATCATTACACAAGAGGGATCACAAAATCCAAAGACTAACAAAAGAAAGCTGAGCGATTTCTCCTAAGTGATCATAAGCAAAAGCCGTTAATAGATCCAAAGGACATATCACTATCAGCATTTTTGCAGTCAATCTCAGTAGTTCATGGTCCTATTCAATTGCGCTCCTTTCGCTCCACATCAGATTGCTCTAACGCTTCAAAGCTTCAGGCGGCCATGTGTGCGCGATTTGCGTTGATCTTATTTTCAAATGAAAATGTTTTGTAACAAATACAAATAGCGCAGTGGTTAAGCGTGGCTGATCTTTAGAATCCTGAAGATCAAGGTGGTTTTGGATGGATTTTCATATGGTCATTGTGCGACCAATACATAGTTTGGCGAGGATCAATTTGCTTTGTGGTAAGGGCTCTTTCAGCCTTTGGTATGTGCCGGTTCCTTGCGACACTGCGTCGAGGGATACTTCGTCGTCTTGGTTTGGGATATTTCGACATAGTACAACAAGAGACAGGGAACATTTTGGGATACTTCGTCACACTATCATTCAAAAATCTAGCTGATCAGCCGCTCACATCATAGAACACGTGGTCGTTTGTTGTTTCAATTTGATTGGCTGCGAAACTTACGTGCTGACTGTGAATCCAATACAACGTGCATTCTTGGTTGGACGGGTTATAGCCTTAATATATAATTCTTATTATGTTGACAAAACAATTAGGAAAAAGGACAGAAATTGCACGGACCGAACGCCGCACAAATGTACGCGTTGGCACACCAGATTGCGCAGATCATTTCGGAATTCTTGTTGCTTTGCTTGTAGATCAGGGTGGAGTTCAGCACAATACCGTGGCCAACGTACGAGAATTGCGCGGGTAGAAGAGCATCGAATTCTGTGAAATAAATTTTATTCGTAATGACGATGACGTGGTGCTCCTCCCGTCTGTGAAAACACCATGCAGCTGCCTGCACAGTTCACATGATGTTAGAAGGCATTGTTGCCTAAGAGGCATGCTCATTGCGTGCTTTTCAGACTGCACAAAATGATGAAAAACTATGTGCATAAAATATAAGCGGCAGAAAAAAAATCCTACCGTATTCACAGATCCAGTGGTACATGTTTGGGTCGGCAAACAGCGGGTCATCTTCAAAGCCAGGCACTCCGGCATTGTATCCAAGCAAACGTGCGTAATCGTAGGGAGCAGGAGCTGGACAATTGTGGCACCAATACACAAACATGTCTGCTCTACATGGATAGTGACTTGGTTGGAATCCATCACTCTCACGATGTCACGATAAAGTACATTCACCATCCTTTTAGGTGGCTAGCAACTGAACTTTTTGACAAAAGGTGGGAGTTATTGTTGGTCGCGTGCGAGTGCGACCACTTTCCCAGCAAAATCCACGCTGCTGCATTGTTCTTCGCTTTTTTGAGTGTTCAGGGGTTTACGAATAAGGTCTCACTTGTCAAAGAAAACAAGCGTACAAAAACGATTTTGTCAAAAAAGTGAAGAAACCAAACAATTGGTGTTTTGGGCGCGACCAGAGCCTTGACCACTTTGACACTTGAAAATGTTTTACGTAGCTAAAGCGTGGTGTTTGCAAGTAAACCACCCAGGATCTTTTATGAGCTTCAAATGGTTGTAGGCGTCGTTTACACATGATTAATGATCAATACGGGAACATTGAAATTTTGCCAGAAAAAACTGAAATGTTTCAATTTCGAAAAATTTTGGGCCGAACGACGCGGCGCGGCCACCACTCGAATATATCATACCCACTAACTTGAAAGTATGATTAACTTTACGTGAAAACACACACTGGTCGCCATTAGTGGTCGCGAGTCCGACTATAATTCCACCTTAAACTATTGTTCCAATATTACCCACATAGTTTGTTGCAGGGAATGACATAAATGGTATGGCTTTAAGCACGCGACAGATTGTTCGGAGCTAATGAAGTGCGTGTGTAACGACTATAATGAACCAATTGTAAGTGTAACTATACTTATGTGTGTTGAATCAACCATTGTCATATTGGTTTGACTCGGCATGTCGGTCACACGGCGCACGTGAAAACAAAAAATCGCGCGAAACGAATTTTTTCATGTCAACTAACTGAATGTTGAGAAGTCGTTCGGTTCGTTTGGTCTCCAATGTATCGCGTTATCAGGCACGGGCAGATAGGTTCCGTCACTGCGTCGCAACCCCCAGCCACTGGACGGCTCTACTGCAGCGCTTGGATCGTACTGTTTCAGCGCGGTCCACACCGAAAATTGCTTCAAGGAAGAAAACGAGTTCGCAAGCATGTGGCCCGGGGGTGCTCGTTTGAGCTTATAATGGCGTGATCCCGTATCATACCTGATGGTCCTATCGCGGAACATAAATTTATGCAAGTAAACTTCGACCAGCGTAAAAGATGCTGCGCTGATCAAAGTCAGGTGCTTGCCATTGGCACCCTTAACTCTTCATGCCTGATACAGAAAAGTCGCCTTACCTGAAGCTCCAGCCATACCAGGGTGTGCGAAAATTTTCTGGACCGTGATTCCGTTTGACTACCAAAACACGCACATACGTAGGTGCAGCAGAGAGAGAGACAACAAACAATAACGCCATCCCAACGTACGCTGGAAGTCCATTGCGAAGGCTGCAAATAGTCGATGATCGATTTGGCCGAGTACATCAGATCCCACATTGGTCGACTGTACGGAAACGCCAAGCGACCGTTCTTGAGACCTGCCACTGGCGGACAGCCGGTCGCTGCGGCCGTATTCCAGTCGCCTGAAAGCGGACACAGGTAAAAAGCTGAAAAAACGAGCGCGCTCCGACGGCAATCTTGGACATATCTGGTCTAAGTTATGGGCCTTAGTGTTCGTCATCAGTGTTGGAACGGGATCCCGATCCCGCCCAAAAAAGTACCGGGATCGGGATTAAGTTTTGAGAACAGAAAGTAAAAAGTCATGCAATGACTGGGTTGCCTTGAGGGCTGCATTGAAGCAAAAAATACCAATGTTATTGGTCAGTAAGGTGCTTTGAGGGCATGCAAAGTAATGCAATCATAATTCGCCAAGCTGTTGTAAGGAAGCGGCCATGCAAACGCGGGCGCCGGTCGCGGGTCAGAAAAATATTTTATGTCCAACAGCCGCCCCACGTTTGCATGGCCGTAATTGCGGGTCGCAGTTTGCGAGTCACTTCAAACATTTATTTGGCTGCAACACACAAAAATGAACCAATCAGCGTCAAGCCAACGTCGCAGACGTGCCGTAGCACAGCGCTGATTGGTGCATTTTTGTGGCTAATGGCCAAATAAATGTTTCGAGTGACCCGCAAACCGCGACCCACAAATGCGTTCATGCAAACGCGGGGCGGGCCTTGGACATAACTAGAATATTTTTCTGCCCGCGACCCGCGCCCGCGTTTGCATGGCCGCGCCCTAAGAGGTGCTCGACGGCTGATTCCGAGCGTGATGAAACCGCAAGCACCACCAATCGCGAACAAGTCGAGCTAGAACTGATAGTTTAGCCAAAGTTGCATCGAATAACGGGACTCAGTTTCGAGGAAATGTTGTCATGGTGGTCAACAAATGAGACAAAGTTTCCGCGACTGGCACGTCTAGCTTCCAAATATCTAAGCGCTCCGCCTACGAGCGTGCCTTCTGAACAGCTCTTTTCCAGTGCAGCTGATTTGTTTGATGACAAAGGATACTGCTTGAAACCAGACATGGTGCAATGCTTGTCCTTTTGTCAAAGGCTTTGCCATTGATCGACTACAATTATCATCTTTGAACTTATCCGTCGTCAGCTATTCTCGGATTTCAGTCGGCTTTAGGCACTGTTCCGGGCAGGGTTGTTTCAAAAAAAAAGTGGTTAATTAAAAAAATTTTTTAAAAAAAAATTTTTTTTTTTGAAACTCAGATTTTGCTTTTTTTTTAATAAAAAAAAGTTGCCCAAAATGGGCTGAAATGTCCAAAAATGGCCTTTTTCGAGGCAAAAAATTGGCACTTTTTTCTGTGGACGGGACAATTTTTCCAAAATCGCGCCTGCGGCGCCCTGTATTGTCCCCAAATCCGTACAGGGATGCGCGGGGATGGTCTTTTATAGTGATGTGGCACCGATAATGTACCACTGCATGCTACTACACATGTATATACATAGGTCTGGTGCAAAACCGGGCGCGCAAAGTCGATCTGACGCGCAAGATTTGGGCTGTAATCGATATTTATGCTCGTATATCAGATATACGGCATTAGATGCATTAAAATACATTGTACGGCATGCTACCATACATTAGAGTACATCGTTAGTGAACATCAACCTCAGACTGGTAGGATTCCATAGAATCTGCACAATGCTACCGGGTGTCACCACACAAGTTGGGTCTCAGGCGAAAATTTTCAATTTTTGAAAAATATGTTGCATCGATTTCATTTATCCTGAAACGTCGTTTGCACCACTTTTTCTAATAAAAAAATTTTCGTCAAAAGAAATCAAAAAAAAATTTTTTTTTAAAAAAAAGCTCGTTAATAAAAAAAATTTTTTTTCAACCCTGGTTTTTTAAAATTTTTTTTTTTGCCCAACCCTGCCCGGGCAGGGTTGGGCAAAAAAAAAATTTTTTTTTAAAAAAAAAAGGTTTTTGAAAAAAAATTTTTTTTTTTTAAAAATTTTTTTTTAAAAATTTTCGGGGGAACAAAAAAATGTTCTAAAACGTCCAAAAATGGCCTTTTTGGGGGTTATTTTTTGTCATTTTTTCTCAAGGGTCGAAAAATTTTCTTCACAAAATCACCTTTGGGGCATGTATTTGGTACCTAAGATACCCCAAATGATGTTATTATACCTTCCCTTGGTACATGGGAGATGGGACACAGTATGCATGTGCCTACATGGTACTTCGATGTCATACCCCATCAGGTCGGTCATACACGACTGATTCAGCTGCCCGACAAGTATTTCTGCAGCTTATATTCTCAATTCTGTGTGGTTTATGAGTGAATCTTGCTTATTCGGCCACAAACTGTTGTGTCCGATACCACAGAGCAGCAATCATCGGTCCATATCAAGCACAGACTGTTGGATCGTACCGAAATGACGTAAACACCCTTGATAAGTGATGCAAACCAAGTCACAAAAGTGACTTGTCAATTAAAGTTGGAATTTTTCGCGATTTTGCGCGTTTTTTAGGCAAATTTGGTAAAATTTCCCCGAATCTCAGACTTTTTAAAAAAAAAATTTTTTTTTTTAAAAAATTTTTTTTTTTAAAAAAAACTTGTTTAAAAAAAATTTTTTTTTCCAACCCTGGTTCCGGGTGTTTATCGATGTGCGATAAACATGTTTCATGGTTGTCTGTGACATTAACTTGCATCTTATGCATAAATGATAAAAACTATTGCTTATCGACTATCTGGTCAATCCCGATCCCGATGCTGACACTTTCTTGATTCCAATCCCGATTCCGATCCCGGGATTAAAAATGGATCCCGTTCGAACGCTGTTCGTTATGCTTGAGCATGACGTGAGTATATCAAGCTTCATGACTGTCCCGGCTCGGTCTTTGCCACGGAACTTTTCGTCTTTAGCGGTATTATTTTAAGACCATCGGCTTGTCAGACTAATTTCGATTAAGAAATGCTTGCAAAAGCCGATGGTCTTGTGGACGTGGTTTGTGTTTCGATTTCGATTTCGATGTTTTTATCATAGAGGGCTTGTCAAACATGAACGCTCATCTGAAGCAGTGGAATAAATAAATCATTGAATTCTCTGAACTCAACGAATATAACCGACGTATACTACGACAATTCTTTTGGGAGAAACTATTCAAACGCGTTCCCTGATCCGTGAAGCGCATGATGCGTGCACTGGCTATAGCGGTCAAGTGACTTCTGCAGCCAGTGCACGCATAACGCGCTTTACGGATCACGCAACGCGGTTGAAAAGTTTCTCCCAAAAGAATTGCAGAGTACATGTATGTGTCCGGTTTCCGAAAATTTGAATGGTATGAACGCACCTGTCGTGCCAGTGACTTTGACGATACAGCGGTTGCCAGCGCGTTTGGCGATAAGACCTTGTGCCTCACAAAGTGTGTCAGCGGCGGCCAAGCCTGCGCAATGAAACAAGAAATAAAGCAATGCCACACAAATGCAGTGAATGTTGACTGAACGCTCAGTATAAGCATATCTGTTATTCCGCCTTACGTCCCGATCCGTCCCCCTGCGTGAAGCCGTTGGCGACAGCTGTGATGATCGTCACCAGAAACACTTCCGAGAAAAACATGATCGCGCAGGATTTCCGCCGAAATTGAAACCCAGTCGGCAGAGTGATTGCTGCAATTTTGATGACCAATCAGAGTCTGCTGCTCACGACACAATAGCCTCTGCCGAACACAAATATAACTACATATGTATGTGTTGTGCTGGACACGACAGAATAGTTGCAAATATCGCTTGTACGAAATGTTATGCCGGTCGTCAAGTAAACAGTGACCAGCTGGCCTTTTTGTACACCTACATATATATCTGGAGTTGATGCCGCAAAACAACAGGACGTGAGCTTTTTGCCGTCATGAAAATATAATTCGTTTTCACTTTGCGGTTCCAGTTATTCCCAAACATGTTCTAGTTTTCAAATACAGTGTGCAAACCCAAAGTTGCTGGGTCTGGGAGCTCAGTTTCCGAAACAAGTCCGTCCATGATGTGCAAGTGGATTATGTCCATTCTAACGAGTGCAACTCAATCGTTCCCAGCCACATGATTGATTGCGCAAGTGTATGTGCTTCGTTACTATTGTGCTAAAATCAGACGTGTAGATGCTTTGTTTCGTACATTCAAACGAAGTCCGTGGCGTGGCCTACGAAAGCGAGGCAAAGCAGAGACTTCGCTCGAGACCGTCACTGCATTCGTGCATTTTGCAAACACAGTTGATGTGTGGCTTTAATGTGCGGAATATACTCAGCATGCTACCTGAGTTTTCCATGTAAATCCCCGCGGATTCACTCGAAAAGGAGGAAAATATCGGACCCCTTGTCTGATGCCATAAATTAATCCATTCCGCGAGAATCCGCTCGTGTTTGTCTCAGCGACAGAATCTTTGTTTGCAAAGTTTGTTGGAAGTCCTGATTACGGCCAGCGTGCAAGTTCTTCCTTTGCGCCCAGGAACACTTTCATGCTGGTCGAAAGTGGCAATTGTCACAAAAATTTTCAAATGTTGAAATGCTCAATTAACAAAACCGATTCATGCTCTGAAAATCGGTAAGGAAACATCATTATGAATGAATCATCACATCAAACTGCAAGGATCATCGATTCATTCATGTTAGTTCCACACACAAAATCGCTTGGCGGCTCTAACGATCTATAATACAATCATAATCCGAGTTGTCCACTACCACTTTTTAGTACTTTTTGTAAGGCCACCAGAGCGACTAAATTGACGGTGCCGTTGAGACATTTTGTGCATAGGTATTTAGTGTTGTAATCCTTTGAAGTCTGTGATTCTCTTTTCGAAAATATAACCACGACACATTTTTATAAAAAAACGCAAATAGGACAATGTTTGTGGAAGAAGAAAAATATTTGCAGTTAATTGTGGTTTTTGCAAAAACACAACACTCAATAAAATGCAGTTATTCAAACCAGAATTTGATAAACGCAAAGTTGATTTTAAAAATAGAGAAAAACTGATTGAAAAACAATATGAACTAAAACATGTAAAGGCAAACTACACCAACACGAGCCCGATTTCGAAGGTGGTGTGTATTCAAAACGAATTGAAAGAGAAAATCATCATGCTCCACTTTGTATTCTTTAACGTGTAACATTTCCCAAATCAGCAGCCACGTATGAATGTTTCACAATTGTGCCAGCTGCGAAATCGGGCTCGTGTTGGCGTAGTTTGTCTATATATACATGTGCCATAGTGCGATGTAGCTGGTTCAGAAAAAAAACAGAAAAATAAACATGTAGGAATTGAAAATAGTCTCAGTTTTGGAACTCGCATGATGAAACATCAAAAATTGAAACATTTGAAAACAGAAATTTGAAATCTCAGCAACAATTTTTGCATCGCATAAAGTCTGTTTGGTCCTTTTGGAACCTGAAATGGAATCCGTCATATGATAATCGTGTACTAACGCGAAGAACCGAGAACTAGCGCAAAAAATGACTGCAGATTGGTTAGACGTGTTTGATTGATCACAGGTACCCAAATTCGAAACATTCACATTGTGTTGGTCTGTGGAATCAAACTCAGCGACCATCGAATCGGTTCATGTCCCTTACGATGTACTGTATAGGTCTCCTCCACCATGTTTCGTTCAATCCACGCACACACAGAAACCGTTTTCGTCCAGGAACCAAAATTTGGTCACTGAGCTTGAGAGCGTGACGCATAAGGACATTCACATTAGTGAGGGGATGCAGTCTATCCGGTAATAGCTGGTAAATCGATGGCTGCCCCTTTTTGCGTTTCCTTAACAGAAAATTACATAATAAATTACATAATACAAACTATGGTGGTATTTTAGGACCTCAACGGTGCATTAATCACAACGACCATCATCGTTCATCAGATATAGGACAGACTGCGACGTAACACATACACGCGCACCTCAATCACCCCTCCCGTCGTATCCATAGTTACCGTATCTCGTCTCGTCCACCCCATAATCATCATCATAGTGCCGTTTGGCGCGTCCATTCCGCTGAGGCGGGGAAGCCCCGCCGGCTTTCCCGTTTTGCATTCCATTGCCCCTTCTATCAGACCGGTAACGGTCTCGATCCCGATCTCGATCCCAATCCCGATTCCTATCCCGATCTCGATCTCGATCCGCCTTCATACCCTTCATAGGCTGAACTTGCTGAACTTGGCCCATCTTCTTGGCCTCCTGGTCCGGCTTGTGTTTGTAGTAGTAATACTCGAACAATAGAGTAATTATGGAGAGAACAATTCCGCCTAGAATCACAATAAAAACGCCGCCGATATTTTTGATGGAGATTCCTTCGCTCTGGGATTCTTTCGGATCGCATTTTGCCTTGTTCGGATTGTTGGTCCACCATTTCTCGCGCAAACGCTCCAGCTGACGTTCGTTCAGCAGTTGGAGAATGCTGAAACATTTGTTTGCCTGATTCATCAAGTTGAATGGATAGCTTGTCCCTCCGTTCGCTCCGTTGCCCTATTGACAACCGTTCGGCAAAATGGGACGAAATCAGCGATTGACAACCGCCTGTTACACACACAGTTGCGCGGCGTCCCTCCTGTTATCATGCCTATCGGTTGCGAGAAAAACCAAAATAATTAAAAAACGAAGTCTAATAAAACGAATGGCGGCAAACGAAGCAAGCGCACGCTTTCGATAGTGCGTCCTTCAGTGGCGAGTTCTGGCCGACAGCAATTGCGTACGGCTTGCGGGAGAATTCCGGTCCGACTTGTTGCAGTCGACAATCGATCAAACACGCGTAGTTGATCGCCGTTGCGTCGCCTGAATAAGAAAGGCAGGTTATTCAACGACATTATTTCTCGTGTGAGCTGAGTATTCGCTTCACTTTACGTTAAGGTGTTTGTGCCCGAACGAATGAGTACGTGGGATTGAATCATCAGGGCATACGGTCCACCGATGGGCATGATAACAAGAGTCAAACCGACCGGATGCGCCATGGTGCTGTTCCATAGTGTTGCTTTTCAAAGCACCTCAAAGTTCCCTCTAGACTGACGCCTCCAATCCAGCGCTCTCACAACGCGCTGCACTGGCGATATCGTATATATTCCCGTGAGTGGAGGAACATAGCATAATCTTTCTTACAAGAGTGAGAGATTACGACTTAATGAAAGGTCCATCTTCACTGACGATGACCTGATGCACCGCTTGTCTTTTATCGAGCCAAAACGCACCAATGTACGCAAATCCATCGCCGGTGCCGTCCTTCGAGCTCGCCAATACGCGGTCGACGCCTTCTTCAGCTGTTTCCGGCAACTCGGACTCTTGCATGAAACGCCACATGTTCGTGAATTTGTCGGACACCTTTTGGGGGTAGGGATGGGAAAATAAATTATTTTGGTTTTTCTTGAAAATTCCACTACTTTTCCATTTCTTTTTCTCACCGGATAATCCCAGACGGCCAGCTTAGCGCGCTCCTTTGCGTCCATTGAATCGTTCAGTGACATTTCCTTCCACAGACTAAAAAAATTTTTTCTAAAATTTCATTTCTCAAACAGTTGAAAACAAACGCACTCATAGAATTTCGCCTCAATTTCGGCCATACGACGGAAATACGTCTCACTCGCGCTACCACGCATCGGGGCATACTTGATCTTGTACTGCTTGTACAAGTCGTCCAATCCTCTGAAAAAATTAAAAAGATTAAAAAATATGAAAAAAAATATTTGCCAAAGTTCCCCTACTGACTTGATGTTATTGTCTAATCTGGCAACGGTGAGGAACGCAGCGAGATTCGCAGTGTATGACGCAATGATGATGAAACCAAACAGCCACCACGTTGCTGCCACGAGACGACCGCTGATGTTCTTCGGGGCTTCGCCACCACCTGTGAAATTGGGAGGATCATTTTGTCGAAAAAAAATAGAGCAGATGAACACATCCTGCGACTACGGTTCAAAAAAACTGAGGAAAATATAAATCAAAAAAATTTAAAAATCGTCGCCTGTGACCGAAATTGTGTTGTGAATTCATTCCTCAAATAATTGATGGTCATTACGAAATACGAACGTTTCTATCTCTTTCGTTTTCGAAATACGCGGAACCGGATCATAATTGGATCTGCACAAGCCAACTCTAAAAAAGTCGACTCATGGGCTCGTGGTTGGACTATGTTAAGTGCTACCCTGATTACAAAAACAAATTGAATTGAATTCTGCGCAGATCATGGCTGAAAATGCGTTTCGCACGAGAATGACCTTAACTGGGCTGGAATTCAGATTTACTGCCAGACAGAGATTGCCTTCGAATAGCGCAACTGCAAAAACAACAAAATAAAAACTGCGTAAACCTTGCGGGGTCAGGGACGTCATACAAAACCAGAGACATTCCTTGAATGTGAACTCGCGTTTCTCCGGGTCGTCAACGTATTTGTCCTTGTTGTTCGTGTACGAGTAGGGACTGTGAAGGAAACGATCTCATTTTTCAAAATTTGAAGACAAATTTTTTTGATATCCAACCTGAACCGATCAAACACCCAGAGCAGGAAACTCGTGAAGAAATATGCCGCTATGATGCAAAGCCAGACTTCCGGTTCCAGAACGTCAATAAATTCAAACAGCGAGTCAGTCTCTTCCGGTCGCCGCATCAGAATCGTGGTGCCAACCAAATCTGAACAAAATATTTCGAAGATTACTATATATAATTTCAGTCAACAAATTCTTAAAAAAATTACCATAGTAGGGCACGGTGAAATCGACGAAATTCTCGCGTTCGGCCATCACGGACAGCGTGCCGAGAGCAATGTCTGCTTCCTTGAAAAAGAACACAACTAATCGACAACTTTTAGCTATTTTTTAGATTAAACTGTGAAAAGTTACATGCTATATTATTACATACCCCTTTCACTAATTCTCCGATCATTCCATTCCACTCATCTCTGTCATTCATCGTTCCATACAATCCATCCGGCACTTCGTACAAATTGTATTTAAATGGGATGGTCAACTTTTTCTTAAAGACATAGGTGGTGATTTAAGTGTTTCATATTTGTTTCTACAGTACCCCAATGGCTGCAGTATGCCAGGTGCACTATACCTTGATCTCTTCAATCAGATCGATACAGTATCCGCGGAATATGGTTTTGCCAGTTATCGGGTCCACGGCGCGCTCAACGAATGGCGGTTGCTGCGGACAAGACATATTTTAAAAAGTCCCGGTCTGAGTCGAAATTCAGAATATGAAGCCGGAACACTCACCACAATGGTGACGACGCGATACTCTTCGATGCCCCGCACGTCTTGCATCAAACTGTCGTAGTACGTTGTGATGCCCTCCGTGGCTGTCCAGTTACCCATCGAAAATAATTGGTGTAAGCTTTAAATTTCCATAAAAATTTCTTGATATTGTTGTATGAATATTGAAATACCGTTTTGGTCCACTTCTCTTCCGATTCGTACCAGTAAGAAACGAATTTACCGAGTCCGTTCGGGAAATACCTGTCGAAAGTAGTGGAAGTAAATGCTTCAAAGCAGATGTAAGAGTTAGTCAACAGTAACTTGAATACCAATTATTTTTCGCATCATCCGGTGTCCATGGGCCAAAAGTGCTCGCTGGTTGAGCGTCAAGCAGTTCTTGTAGGGTGGTTGTACGATTGCCGTCCTCCTGTAGCTCAATCGGTTAGTCAATCGCCAACTACATTGCAAAAACACCGGGTTCGATGCCACCGCGAGTGCAAATGAGTTAAAATGGATTTCAACAGATTACATCAACTCACCATACTCATGGTCTGATTGAAACATCCGTAAACCGGGTAGACGGCCGTTTGTTTGCTGGTCGTACGCATGAATTCCCAGGCTAGGGTGACCAGATCGAGGTAGAAACTGACGTCGAGCTGGAATATGGTAAGTGGGCGTTTGTAGGTATAGTCCGTTCATCAGCTCATGACACTTTTTGTCAGCTGAAAGGCTTAACAGGATCCAGTGCTGTTCCGGTTCCGGTTGGCTTACGAAAAAGAAAAGAAACTGTAATCGGTTTTTATTATTTATTTTTGTTCGCCGTTTTCTCTGGCAATGCCTTGCGGAGGAACAATTTTTCACAACGGAACCTGAACCTCCCAAGCAGAAGTGCCATGAGCTGATGGACGGGCTATACTGTGTAGTAGAATTCTCAAAGTGTGCGGAAAAACTGGATGGCTTTTATGGGTTGCCTTGCAAGAGAATAGAGAGTCCGGCTTTAGACAGGAATTTATTTCCTTTTCTTCTGAACGTCAAGTACCATGTATGTATGTATAAAACCCGGAATTATTTTGTATCATTTTGTAACTCAAGAACGTTTCCCATCTTCTCGGCACACATTTTGAGAATTTTAAAATGAAACAATGATCATGCGCTTGCGATCTTTTGGGTGTCTTGTGAAGCATCAGCCGCAGTTAGGCACACAGGACCATGCATTATCTTTCCCTTGACTTTCACTGACTTATCACCTTCGTACAGTATATAATTCCATGGCTCTCGCATGTTTGTTGAAAATACAAATACGCGTAATCACAATTCACACATCACAAGTCGTCTTCCCCACGCTCAGTTTTCCTATACGGCACATGCGTACAAAAACTTGGGCAATTTCTGAAAACGTAAACTATCAAGCTCAACCAAAGTTTTTTGATCCTTTACGTTTTTTTTATCGTTCGTTTCCAATATACAACAAATACTCGATGCAATATGTAACTGTCAGAGTATATACAGGTCGAACAACACTAAAAAACGGCTATTTATTTGCGAAATCGAAGTTTTCGTTTCAACCAAAGCCTGGCAAAACGGCTTTTGTGCATAACGTTTTCCCAGTTCTCTGGTTTCTGACAACAACGTGTGTATAATACAGAAAAATTATAATCATATGACGCAAATCAGAAATGAGGTTGTTATTTTTTGGGAAAATATCCCTTTTTGGGCAGTGTATTTACATTTTGAAACCTACCGCAGTTTTCCATAGAGCCCAGCGGGCTCTATTCGGAAGAGGTGGAAATATTTTCGTAAAAAACGCTTCGCTCAAATAGAGCTCTCGGGGTTCTATTCGGAAACGAGCCTGTGGGAAGGTTTTTGAGATTTCTTGAACCGATTGCCAACATCACCGATTTGTTGTCCACAGCCATTTTACATGTGTGTATTCCAATGCACGTTTTCATCAAACATTCCAGCAGTCTTGAGGAGAAACCCCGAAAAAGACCAGTTTGAAGATTGACGCCACTGCTGTGGGTGAAAATCAATGCTCACAGGATCAATTTTCGAAAAAAACTTTTTACCCCAAATAAAGCTCCTGAGGACTCTCTTCTTAAACGTTTCCGAATGAAGCCCTCGGGGGTTTATTCTCGGGGGGGGGGCTCTTCGTGGAAAACTACGGCATGCTTTTTCTATATATATATTATCTCAACATTCCTTTTTCGAACGGGTCCCAAGCATATGAGCACGTCCATATCATTCTTACCACCTTGTCACTGTGAACATTTTTAACAGAACAAAAAATGAAAAGACAACAAATGTTTGCAGCAATAGTCATTTTGTGGCTTGTGGGCCCAGCCGAGTTTACTCACACCTTTTGGCCATGGATACCGCCATGTATGTATATGGACTTGTTTAATTTTTTGCTGTAACTTTTTCCAACATACCGTACAAGTCGCAACGCAATATAAACGTTGATCGCACTTTAGACCTATGCTTTGGGGTGGATTGCCCCGAATGTACAGACTGCGAAGTTCGCACAAACTCAACCGGAAGGTCTGTGGCTGTTTGTCTACCGTCATTGCGGACGGCAGGTTGGTTTTTTTTCAACAGAAAATTGTGTGTTTTTCTGCTTAAAATTCGTGTTATGATCTATAGTTTCCCGTTTCCAATCAATCGTTGCTATCACAGGCCCTTTATGGCTCATGTGTAAAGGCGATCCGTGTCAGCCTTTTCCGCCGAGTCCGTGTCCCGCTGCAGTGCACTACGTGCGAAGCTACTGCGAGTGCAGATGTTGGATGTATGATGCAAACTGGAAAAGAGTCTGTCACCGAGCTGGTTGAAACCACAGCACCTTTTAGTTTCGTTACGCTACCTACAGTATAGTGAACCGCATGTTTGTTATGTTCAGTTTTGTTGGTCAAAAGAAAACATTTCAAAATAGTGCCCATCTGCGGGTTCCTGATCCTGACTGACGTTATTTTGATGTTTCACATATCGCTCTACTGAAAACTTCAATGATACAGCAGGCGTTCCCAGCGATGTTTGTGCCTCGCCTACAGTATCGCACTACAATGCTCTTCTACATAATACTGTGTAACTCTTTGTTCATCGTTGAAAAAAAAACATTTTTCAAAATACTTTTCCAGTGCAGTCCGGTGTCTGGCCCGGTCGAAAAATTTAGGCGGGGTGTGCAATTGTACTTGTACATGACACGAAAGTAGGGTCACATTATATTGCGACCCGAACATCGAGCTGAAATATGACGTCGACCCGGTAGACAAAAAAATTCGTGAGTATTGCATTAGGTTATTTGGGAATAGGGGACCACACATCCCATTTGCTCAAAGTGGCCCACCATCTCGGAGAGAAGAAGGGAAAAAGACCCCCTTAAATTGCTGGATTTTCAGTATAATACACCACCACACCCCATACATCGCGCGCTTCAGGCGTCAGATACACTTATTCTCGCAATGAAATTTGGCGATCGCGCGCTATATAGTGCAATAAAACTTAGTTCGCGCGCGTCGCGCGCATGTTCCTATTATTTTGTGCGGTATTTGGCTTCAAATCGCCCTATTATAAACAAGCACTGCTTAAAAACGGTTTTTGAAAAACTCATACGTGGACTAGATAAAAATGGCTTTTGGAATTTGGCCTTGGACGAAAGCTGGATCCGCCACTGTAATGCTTGCTGCTCAATGTATGCAAATGCGTGGGTTCCATTCCCAGACGTACAGTATGTACAAAGTCAGTTTTTGTGCACAAACGAATTCGGATTGTACGTGCGCTCCCGTTATTATGCTCGGTGTATGCTCGTGAGCTGTAATGATTGGCTGCGGCGGATATGAAACATCACGATGTCTAGACGAACTCCGAACGACGACGATGCAACTCCGAACTACTACAATCGCAAATATTGTTTTACTATATCATTTTGTAAATGTTATTTTGTGTTGTTTATCTATTTTTGAAAGTTTTTGATTTTGAAACTGCGCGTGCTGTTTTCAACTGAGTACCAACCGTTAGTGCGGGTAATTTACGAAATTTAGCGCTTGATCAGGTTTATACGTATAGTTAAAAGCTGTGATTTGCACAAAGTCCAGTACCGGCGGAGTATATGTTCCAACCTTGGGCTAAATTATTATTCGTCCGGTTAATTGATGACATTAACCATAACCAGTCGTGCGTGCTTACTGTACATGTACCCAATTAATGCAACAGAAAAAGGAAAAAAACGTGACATGGAAATATAGCGCACCTCAACTTCGCCCGTCACACGGCGCAACGGTTCAATGCCCTCTTCAATCTCCAATGTGTCCTGACGACTTTTCAGCAGTCGAATTCGCATAAACTCACTGTCGCCTGACTCCATGTCCGGTCGGATCCAGAAGACCTGACACAT
Source organism: Rhynchonema sp. JSB1_4 (assembly GCA_030248065.1). Lineage (NCBI taxonomy): Eukaryota > Metazoa > Nematoda > Chromadorea > Monhysterida > Xyalidae > Rhynchonema > Rhynchonema sp. JSB1_4. Next base: position 50,742 of record JASAMV010002606.1, on the reverse strand, counting down.
TTGTGTAAGAATCATAGTTTCAAACTGATTTTGTGCAGGTGATGTTTCACAATTTTCAAAGTACGTACTTCGGAAGTTGGTGGTGGACACCACGTCTGAAGAAAAGGAAATGCTCACAAGCAATCTGGTATCAAACAACAGTTTTTCCACGACGTCATCAAAAGTTGACAACAAAATTTTTTTTGCGCAGAAATTTTCCAGCAAAACAAATTTCAGATCGTTGATGCTTGATGAGCACTACCATGAAATCTGCTTGTACAAAACAAGCTGCTCTTTTGAACAAAATCACAATCAACAAGCAAAAGAATGTGAAAAGATATCATCGATCCAACCTGCACACTGCTACAGTCGTGACACAGAAAGTCGGTGACGTCCGTCGTAAACACGTACCATTTGAATCGTCGATTTTCGATCTCGGTCTTTGCCTGATGTTTCAGGGTGGGTATATGACGGAATGTCAAAACTGGCCGACAATGTTACTATCTTCCGGTAATAAAATTTATAAAAAAATGAAAATACTAATCCAAACCTCTTTCATGTAGGTCTCGATGCTCCGGGTTCGTCCGATCATCAAGATCGACTCCACACGCGGACTTGCCGATTTCAACGAACTCAGTTGATTGGCGATTTCGGAATCGTTGGTTTTCAGACGGACAAATCGAAGCTCGAGCGGCAGTCGGGCGAACATCGCCTTCCACGTCGCGTCTTTTCGGTCTGTGTGGTGACAAACAGTTACTTTTTCGTGGCCAATTGCAAGATCGTGAACTTAGGGCAGCACACGTCCTGTGCTAATCTAATACACCCCCTAAGTTGCGTGCTTTTGATGCCGCACGCAACGACATTACAAAACCAAATGAGAGCGAGAACAACAGACATGCCCGCAATTACATCACATACGGCCACAACGACTGCGGCCTTTTCCAAAAATTCGACAGGTTAGCCACAAGTTTGAAACTCGGGCATCCAATATCTACCTTTGATATGGGACGTTTAATCCAACGGTACTTTCCCAACTTTGGTTGGTCATAGGACTCTGTAACATCCAACAGCTTGCCGTCTGTGTCTATGGCTGTGAGTTGAAGGCAATCGATAATTATGGGCCACGTCACTATTTGTGACGTCAGAATGAAACGTTGCAAAATGCATTATCGATTGCCTTCAACGTGCAACCATAGACACAGACGACAAGCTGAGTGATGTTACACACACCCATGACTTATCAACGATGGGAAAATACCGGTGGATTAAACATCCCATATCAAAGGTAGATATTGGATGCCCAAGTTTCAAACTTGTGGCAAACCTGTCGAATTTTTGGAAAAAGGTTGTGTGCGTGAAAGCGCGCGACCCACAATAAAAAGTTGTTCAGATGGAAGTTTCATTCAGCTGCAGAGCTAGAACCCCGTAACTTATCATGATAAACCATTGAATAACGCAGGCGTGGGTCCAACAAAACCTTTTAAAAGAACGTGGCACACTCTAGCCAGCACACATTGTGCTGCAGGGGCGCCCTCACTGGGCATGGCTCAGCAGCTAAAAGAAACATTTCCATCTGAACAACTTTTCATTATGGGTCGCGCTTCCAGGCATACAAGCTTTTCCAAAATTTGATAGATTACCGCAAGTCAGAAAAAAAACCCCAGCGGTGCCGCGCCTACAGCACGACACATCAAAGGCGGATCCAGGGGGCCATGCCCCTTTCCCTTTGGTCCTTTTGTCCCCTGAAGGAGGGGCCACCGTTTCAGAACGAAAACGGACCCTAGATCGCAGGATTTTCAGTCTCATACACTTCAAAAGTCCAAACATCGGGAGCTTGGCGCGTCACATACACAAATATTTAATGAAATTTGGCTTTCGCGCGCGTAAAAAAGGCCAAAAGTTCGCGCGCTTTGTCACAGTTTATCTAATATTTGGGGTATAGTCCAACAACGAACTCATGAGACGACATATTTTTTGAAGTTGACTTGAACGGATCCAATAATGTTCCGGTTCCACGTACTTCGGAAATGAAAGAAAGAGAAACGCACGTATTTTTTAAAAGCACGCTCTCTACCTCGGTGCGTCAATTACCTTTTCACTTCCAAAACATTTGTGTGTTGAACAACGTTGCTGTTCGCGTAAGCACGCAACAAATTGAGGTCAGCCAGCTGGAACTTGTCATCATGTCTCTCGGACCAATCTCTTTCTTTTGTTTGCGAAAACCCGTGTGACCGGCCCATTTTTGAATCTGGCCAAGCAAGCTGCTTTAAAATGAATAGTCTCATGAACACGTGGCTGGACTATACACGCGCTGACCCTTGGCCAAAAGCCGGATCCGCCACTACTGCGACACATCAGGGGCTGGAACGGCCCACAACGTCTGCTGGTTATGGTCTACCACGCTCTTTGGGAAGGTTTGTTGGGCAAACGTCTGCGTAGCTCAGTGGTTTAGCATGATGATCTGACTTGAGGGGTTCGAGTCCCTTCCGGCAGTGGTTTCTCAAAAAATTTTTTTTTAAATTCGTTCCAAAAGTTAAAAATTCAAAATTCGAAAATTGCTCTGTTTTGCGCTCTATTTTTGCATAAAACTTGCTACTGTTGACATCACCTGACCGTACCATGGGTGCCATAATCGTTGTTTTGTGGCATCTAGACATAGTGCACACACTCACAGGCCCTCTCATATGACTACACACGTACTGTACATGTGGCTGGGTGGGCGGTTTTTTATTAAATGCCCCAGATCCGAAAGGAGTGATTCGATGTGACATTCGCTCTAATTTCACAGTATGTTCAGCTTATTTGCATTGGTCGTGTACCTCGACGTCATAATTTCACCCAAAATTCCCATCCCGAATATCAGAAAGCCATATCATCACACCCGCACCACCTGGGAAATGGTACGCATGTGTACCTGGACTACGGTTGGTACTTATCGACCATTGGATTGTTTTCGTGTCACCTGTGCTTTATATGCACTTAGAACACATTATGTAACAAAAATACCCCTATTTTGTGCTTGAGCGTTCATTTTTTATCCTGTTGTGCAGATTCTGTCTGGAATAAAATTTTCTTTTACATTTATAAACAAACTTTTGTAAAAAAGGGTCTCGATAGGAAATTTTTTTTATTAACCACTGCCTTCTGCGATGCGAAGTACACAATTAAATTCAACAACCGGCCACCAGAACAGCGGCCTTTTCCAAAAATTCAACAGGTTTGCCACAAGTTTGAAACTCGGGCATCCAATATCTACCTTTGATATGGGACGTTTAATCCAACGGTACTTTCCCAACTTTGGGTGGTCATAGGACTCTGTAACATCCAACAGCTTGCCGTCTGTGTCTATGTCCGTGTGTTGAAGGCAATCGATAATTATGGGCCACGTCACTATTTGTGACGTCAGAATGAAACGTTGCAAAATGCATTATCGATTGCCTTCAACGTGCAACCATAGACACAGACGACAAGCTGAGTGATGTTACACACACCCATGACTTATCAACGATGGGAAAATACCGGTGGATTAAACATCCCATATCAAAGGTAGATATTGGATGCCCAAGTTTCAAACTTGTGGCAAACCTGTCGAATTTTTGGAAAAAGGTTGTGTGCGTGAAAGCGCGCGACCCACAATAAAAAGTTGTTCAGATGGAAGTTTCATTCAGCTGCAGAGCCACGCCCAGTGAGGCTGCGCCTACGGCAAAACACATCAGGGTTTGAACGCCCCACAATGTCTGCTGGCTAGGGCTAGGGTCTACAACGCCCTTTTGGAAGGATTGTTGGACACGCGTCTGCGTAGCTCAGTGGTTTAGCATGATCATCTAAATTACGGGGCTCGAGTCCCTCTGCAAAATCGGAGTTTTTTGTGTTGTGAAAACACACAATAAAAGTGTCAAACTGCCAACCAAGGATACTGTCATAGAGCACAGTCACTCTTTTGGTGATGTTCATTTCTGGTTGCGCGTCAGGCAAAACATTCAGAAACACAGTGGTCGGGGGAACCATAGTGGCGTAGTTGACACTTTCGGTTGTTTGGTTGCTTGGACCGGCTAAAAGGAAGAATTAGGCACACAACAAGGTTAGTTAAGTGCTGTTATATTTATTGGTGGTGTGGCACTGGACCCTTGTGCAGACTTCTAGAGTTTCTTGTTCATTCTAAAACATCAGCTGTTTCCTAACTGGCATAGATGACATATTATTCACGTGCATTTGGCTCTTTTACTCATTAACACTCAACGTTCAAACAATGATTCTATTTTGGTCACAATGGGGAAGAATTTACTGTAAAGAGAGTACTATTGACACACACAATAATTAAAGGCAAGCTATGCCAACACGAGCCCGATTTCGCAGCTGGCAGAATAGTGAAACATTCATACGTGGCTGCTGATTTGGGAAGCGTTACACGTTAAAGAATACAAAATGAAGCACGATGATTTTCTCTTTCTATTGGTTTTGAATACACACCACCTTCGAAATCGGGCTCGTGTTGGCGTAGCTTGCCTCTACATGGCACCAACCCAAACTTGCTGGTTTATAAGTCCAGGGGGCGAACTGCACTTGAACGACCGGAATCAAACTGCCTGTGGCCAGTTCTTTGACGAGTTTTCGATTGGTCAAACTTTGACAGACGCTGATCACAAATTGGGTTCGGAGGCTGACCGCGTCACAGACTGAAAAATCAATGCTAAAAATTAGACATACATTACGCTAAAAAGTGTAAAAAAATAGTTGGAATTAATTGGGGTTGGAGTTTAGTTTACTTTAGTTATCAACATGCCCGTCAAAGGCAACCTGCACCACGAAATTAAAAAAAACATATCGTTTTCAGATTGTAGACAATGAGTGCAAATGTTTGCATGTTACACCACTAATTGCATGTTACACCACTACACCAACAGGTGGGAGGGACAGATTGGGTCCTGGCTTGCTTATGCTGCACAGCTCAGGGCTCCACCAGATAGACCCGAAACCCGAAACATAAGTTTTTTCTATGTCCATGTTTCGGGTTTTGAAAAAAAAACCCGAAACCCGAAACACGAAGCATGATAATCGCAAATGTTTCGATTGACTGTATAAATAGTTCACGTCAGCTGCAAGTGGCAAGACCAAAACATTTTCGATTATCATGCTTTGGTGTTTCGGGTTTTTTTCAAAACCCGAAACCCGAAACATGGACATAGAAAAAAATTATGTTTCGAGTTTCGGGTCTATCTGGTGGAGCCCTCACGTCCGAGCTGTCGCATGGGACCATATGCCGATGACAGTTAGCAAACTCAACAAACAGAATTATCAAAAAATCACAAAAAACAATAGGAAAACTCACACAACTCCCTCGCGGTCGCAGCAGCACTGGTCTGATTGGGTAGGCCCACGAACTCAATGCTGATTTCATCTTTCGTTTTTGCCGGATTCGAACCGAAACTGCTCGGGAACTCGCACGAATTCAAACAATCCGTGGACATGTTGAGATAGGCCAGAATGTCCTCCACCTTGGCGTCCAGAGGATCATCGTGCACGACCACTGCAATGTTCACACAGTTGAGTGTGGAAAAGAACACAATTAGAGTGTAAAATTAAATTAACGCTCTGTTTTAATTTTGAACGCGAAGGTTCATTCATCACTATAAGAGAAAAGTTTGACATAAAGAAACTTTGACTAAAAAGTACAAAATCAAGTGTAAGAGATCACACTCACGGATGTAATAAGTTCCACCGGTGTCAGCCGTGCGAATTTGCCAGGCCAGAAATATCGTGAATATCAAGATCAAGTACCGGCACATATTTATTACCATGATTTAACGAACTTTTACCGCGAATCAAGTCGAATACCAACTTCTCAAGAATTACCCGCACCTAAAATTCTGTGAAAAGCAATGAAGATCACGTGGAAATATCCCTGTGTTTCTAACAGACGCAAACACTGTCAATTCCCACGTGTAATTACCGCGTTTGGAACTCAAACTCCAGTTTTTCGCCGTTTTCAAATCATACCAACCAAAGCACAACGGTTCGTTACTTCCAGACAAACGAGTCCTAAGTACCGTACACCTTATAAAAAAGGAGCGCACGAACTATCTCCTCAAATTACCCAGCTAGTTTCCAACAGAAGCACAGCATTATACAAAAAAGCGCCAACCGAAACCACCAGCGAGCTGTTGTACATAATATAGACACCTCACCTGGTACCTGGAGTGCAGTGCACCTTTATGTAGCCGCCAATATTTGCTTTTCCTACCAATAAACAGTGCCCATAATGAACCAGCAAACATTATTCATGCACACTGACTACCATGGCAGCGTCGGCGGCTTGAAATTAGACCATATGCACGTTGTGTAGGTGCACGCGTCGTTGGGAAAACTGCTGCGGAGAAAAAGCAAGGGACGGACCCTGCGCCAATAACCTGCATGACAGTTACTTTGAAATAAGTTCGGATAAGTCTAAGCGACCCCCAATTTTTTAGCCAGCTGTCTCCTGTCAAACCCAATCTGACGAAGGCGTGCACACCATGTTTGGAGAAAACTTGCCCGCGTTGAAAAAACACATATGGTACTCAGCGGGAGGCAAGCATAGATTGGCATAACTTATGATTTGGAGTTCGGTTAGAACAAAAAGTTGGAACGTAAGATTAGGTCTAAAGCCAATCGAGGGCTAGATAGGTACTTTTCAAACGTGGTCCAGTTTCAGCATGGTGCACGCAGAGCGGAACATTTAGACAGCTAATCGAAAAAGACAGCTGTGAGAACGAATTGCTCTTTATTTTCTTCACGGATAACGTTTTAGGAATTATACACGATATTGATCATAAACATATAGATAGATCATGATAACTAATGAGATAATGCTGAAAGATAAAGGTAAGTGCCTAAAAAAGATAACCGAGACAATAAAATATAAACAAGTGACTATTTAGCACAATAGCTGAAAACGTTGCTCCACAAATACCAAAAACCATAACATGCACCTTTATGTACACCTCACATACATCAAACAAGCGCGATAATTTGAGCTGAGATGGGAATAGTTTAGCCAAAAATTTTAAAAAAGCGTTAGATCGTTATCACCAGCAGATTACGGAATTCTCATTGCAGCACAAACTTTAAACAATGACAAAACGGACAAATGTTAATACACGTGTACAATGTATAAAAATAGGCACAATTCTGGCGCGTTTGGGGATGCATGCTGTACATGGAAACAGCAAAAAGATGGCAAAATTTTGAACAGTGGCCAAAAGAGCTTTCACCTGACCTGGGTAGTAATGAAGTTACGATCAGACAAAAATTATCATGGAAACAACTGACAACAAAATACATAGAACAGCTGAGCAACACACCTGCGAATAAACAATGGTAATTCATGAGCTCGACAAACCAGAACTTGAAAAAAAAACGATGGGAATTGCGAAATAATGCGCCACGAAATTTCGCAATCTTGAATGTCACTGCAGTGCATGCTAATAGCTGCAAACAATTTCTACTATAATGTAACAACCATCAACCATGAAAACTAGATAAAGAAGCAGAACTGAGAGTGTAATTAGGTCGCACTGTAAGCTCACAACACACCACTGGCATCTATCGTAAAGCAAAAAATGCCCACAGAAAATGTCCAAAAATTCACGGAGATAGATATGTTGGATGCACAAAAATTAATATTATTGGCACATAATAATAATAATGCATCGAATCATATCATCGATCACTGTAAACAGGCCTGTATTTTCTCTACCCATTCCTCGGCTTCATTTTTCGCGTACGCCATCAACATATAGGAGCGACGTTGTGTGCGCATCTGAAAATAGTATTATTGTGTCCTTTCTTTTTTTCATTATGGGTTTCATTATGTGGAGCGGTGAAATACGTAATACTAATTTGATCCGCACCAGCTCTGCTATTTATAGCACAGCTGAAACATCAATCATCGCCATCGTTACGTTGATGGATCTTTTACGAATGTTTCGATTATTGATTACGAGCTGGGATCAATTCCGGAAAATATCGTGCACATTTACACCACGTACAGAACATTTGCGTTGCATCATCAAAACACAACACCACATAACGGCTTAGCCAACCTCAAACACGTGTCCATCGAGTCGTCCATGCGCGGGCATTAGCATCACCGACTCGACATTGCCCAGATCAATGTGCCCTTTCGGCTCATCGTCTTGCATGCCGTCGTAGTAGCGCAACTGTACCGAATACAAATTAAGAGAAAATGTGTAATGCAATGGAAGAGAAAATTGGTGCTGACATAAACACACCTGATGTCGAGGAACATCGAGCACGAACCAGCGCGCCTTCCAGTTTTTCATGATGCCCGCGCCGCGTTTCATGAGGTAGCCCTGGATAGGGATAGAAATTCTCAGGAGCAACCAGAAATATATAGCTCTGCTGGGATTTGTTCAGGTCACGTGAGCAAGGGGTGCATTTGCATTCGCACCAGCGATCAAGGTGACTTAAGGGAACAAGTCAACACGGGTAACTAATAAAAGAAGAAAACGCTGCCTATAGAGCATCGCTTATGTGTTTATCATATACACCCGGTTCGCAGAAGATGAATTCAAAACACATCAAGGATAAACGCAAATCAAGCAAGATCACAAAATCTGCAGGCAAACCTGATGAGATCTGGTCTCGGGTATGCGTGGCATTCTCTGTCTGATCGCGTCACCCCTTCCATACTCCTCCACCGGATGCGTTGAGCCATGCGCGTCGCCGGTTGTGCTCGCGCGATCAAGTGTATCTGTACTCGATGGTTCAGTGCCACTGTGATTCACTTGTGCTGCCATACAGTTCTGTGGCGCTTCGTTCGCGCAACGCTCGTGGCACGCGAAACCACAGTTGGAACAACGGAGACCTGCGAAGCAATGATTCACGAAAATAGGGCGGCAATTGACACTGATAGAAAAGCGTCCATTATAGATTTGAGAAATTCACGATCCTGGCCACCGCATGTGCGCATGTCAAAGCATCAGGGCCGCAAACTGGTGCTCTGCCATTATCCGCTGTATTCCTTTTTACATTTTTTTCGGTCTTTTATCTGATTTGATTGGCAGCTCTCAACTTTTTTGGCAGGGGTCAAGCACAGTGATGCAGTTGGTCCGGGTGGTAGACATAGATAGCTGGCCGGGTATGCCGATTTGGGTGGGGGGTGGATTTGTCCAGAGGTCAAAGTTAGGGGTATAAAAATAATTGTAAATTATGCTAAAATAGGCCTTAAACGAGTAATTTTCTGCATATTAGTGAAATGACGAGAAAATTTGACCATTTTGGACCATAAAATGGCCATTTTGACACTAAATCAACACTTTTTGGTTGATGTCCGGACATGGTAGACATAGATAGCTGGGCATGGGGGTATACATTTTTTTCGGTAAACATACATAGATAGCTGACCCAGGTTTGGGGGTATTCCCACCCCCCCCCCCATATCCCCCAACTACATCACTGGTCAAGCAGTACCGAGCAACATGCCAAAAGTTACAATGCCGAGTCATTCCTGAATGAAACATCAGCGAGGGTGCACACTGTGTGTGAGAAGAAGAAACAAGACGTGCAAATGCGAAGTAATCACTGTAGTACGAGAGATTTACGATACAGTTCGCATAATGATGATTATTATCTGGAAATTCTGCCTGTATTTGTGTTGATCAATCATTTCGGTTTATGTTCAGAATAGTACAAAATATGGAACAACACACGCAGCCTTCCATGCCTGGTCATTCGTGAGTGAAACATCAGGCGTCCGACGAGGACAATTTCCGACCTAACACCACCGCGTGTATGGGCAAACTACACCAACATGAGCTCGATTTCGCAGGTGGCATAATAGTGAAACATTCTGACGTGGCTGCGGATTTGGAAAATGTTACACGTTGAAGAATACAAAGTGGAGCATGATGATTTTCTCTTTCTATTCGTTTTGAATACACACCACCTTCGAAATCGGGCTCGTGTTGGTGTAGTTTGTCTTTACCTGGCTTCTTTCTCGCACATACGGCAAACTTGAATTTCACCATCAACTGTGATCAATCTTTTCACACATCAGAAAAACCCAAAGAAATAATGGAAACAGTAATGCGAAAACTCACATGACCGAAATCACACACTCACCTTGTCTCACAACGACACCCCACAGCATCCGACCACAAACAGCACACGATTCGGGTGATGTAAAATGATGTCGTTCAAGCCTGTGTGCGGCCGCCTGCAACATTTGAACGTTTTGTCCAGTTGATTGTTAGTTACCGCATCCGTTTTTTTGTTTTTGTTTCGGTTCATTTATCTGGACAGCCCAGCAATGACCAGAAATGCACAATCTCATAGAGGGGCTGAGCGAAACATTTTCTGTCACAGAAAATCAAAACATTGTCAACACCTGGAGCCAGTTTCTATTCGGTGTAGAATTCTACCCCGGGTAGAAATTTACGTGTTATAAACTTGGGCAGAATTTGAGTTTCCATTCGTTGGTGTAGAATTCTACACCCTATCCCAGTGCAAAAAGAGGCCAGAGGGGTAAAAATTGTGAGGCGACAGTCACACCCAAAAATGTTTCGCCATTTGTAGAAATGCCAATGCCGAACTTTGGGTGGGTGGTGTGGGTCTCTTATGCCGCGGCAGCGCAAACCCAAGGGAAACATTTCTACCCAGCTCAGTTGGTGGGTACAAATTAATATTTTACACTTTTGAGCAACTTCCGGGTCAATTTGGACCTTTCATTTTGGAACAGAAACTCACGGGGGTAGAATTATGCAAGTTCACTATGGACAGGGGTAGAAAATTTGAACTGAAGTGTAGAATTTTACATTCTACCCCGGGTAGAATTTCTACACCGAATAGAAACTGGCTCCTGATGGTGATCTAAACGCACAATCAGAAAATGTGAGCTAAATCTAACCATGCTCGATCCAAACTGTGTGCGTTGTTGAGCCATTCTGCCTCTCAACAACAGATCAATGGTGAATTTCTTGTGCAACGCTCTCTGCAGCCATCTATAAGTGTGAAAAAGGATTAGAATAAGGTTACTGGCTGGTCATAAATTATGAATCATAAATTAAATAACAGATTGTTCTCGTGAGACGATCGGTTTTTGCAACACATTGTAGCCAATCATTTAGAATTTTAAAGGGGCTTTATGAAGAGGCTCGAACGTTTGTTTAGGCCGCAAAGAAAAGTCAGTGCAACCAGGCCGTCAAGCACGCTCATGTACAGCCGTTGAAACATTTCTCGATGCCATACAACAGTGTTGATGTTGGTAACGAAAACATGTTTTCTGCCCTTTTTGGGGAGCTCAAGGTGATATCAAGCTGAAGAATACTACCGCCCCCACCAACCCCAACTACAGCATTGGAATACAAGGGTACTTCCTGAGGGAGCGGTCCGCCGAATTGGCACACTAATTTCCCCGGCCATGGTACAAAATAACACTAAGCACCAGCCGGGTTACACTGGTACACTAAATTTCCCCAATTTTTGCTTAAAATAGGCATTAGGCGATTTTTTCGGTCAGTAGGTGGTTTTTTCATCAATGTTGTCAAAAATCGCCACAATGCATTTTATGGAGAATTTTGTCCAAAAAGGGAAATAGGACACATTTTCCACCTAAAATGACTTTTTCTGAATTTGAGTTTTCCCCTTCCCTGCTAGGGGTGCACTAATTCCCATCCAAAAAAATGACGGAGGGACACTAATTTCTCCGCCAGACCAGAAACTACATACAATACACTGCTGGAATATAATCTTTTATGAGTTCAGTGCGTACTGATCTAACATTGGTGCTCGATTCATTTTCATGCTAATGAGACGTAATGGAGTTTTTCAAGCGAATTCGCTTTGTTTGCTTGGATGCCAATAATGCGAATTTCAAAAGTGGCCCCTCATCAGGGACCACCAAAATCAAAATGTCAATATCTGCACCTATAAATTGCACTAACCGATCGAAATGCACAGCTACCCCACCAATATCGTCCTTGTTGTACGTGTCCTTTGGCATTTTCGCATCCTGGTGACACGTTTTCATGACCGTCTGCCAATTACGCGGCAGCTGCGCCAGGTCACGCTCAAGTTGCTCGATTTCCTGAATCATTTCTTTTTTTATTCTTTTTATTTTGTTGTTTTTTTTGCACCAGAACGACAGAAAAACTGATGTGGTCTGACGAAAAACTGGTTGACACATCAGAAGTTCCGACAACATTTTAATCCAACGTTGCATTTGTATCAACTACAGTGTTGGATACACTACACTTCCAGTTTGACAAGGGAACTACCTACGACTGTCAAATATTAACGAATCATAATATTGACTGGCATCTGACAACGTTCTCATCGATAAGAATTGACGTTGATTTCAAACTATCGAAACGTTGCTTTTTAAAGAAAAATGAACACAATAAAGGAGGTGCACAGCAATTCTCATTCTCACTAACGCAATAATTTGTCTCCCCCATCCACAGCGCCCAGTAATCGCACATGACAATTACTATCAACACACAAATGTTTCAATCGTCATATAAACAATGTCGCAAGAAGACCAGCCTCAACCAACGCCCGCATGCCCACTCCCATCGCCATATCAGGACAGTCATAATTTGCATCGACCACCCTGCGTGTTGACCGTCCGATACCGACCACATCGTGCGTTTCGGTGCGATCAGTTTGACGCTCTGACAGCTCATTTTCGGCTGCGTCTGCAACAAAATGAATGGTTTCGGAAAATGTGTAGTCTTTCCGTTCTATAACAGTACAGAAAATGTTTCAACGCCTTGAAAGCAGCAGTCATCGTCGTGGATGATAACCAAATGGATGATAACGACCAATTTAAGTAATGAAAACTTTCCGACCAATGGAACCATGCGCAAGCCGGAGCCCCGAGTGGCACCACATTGGACTACTGGCCTTCAAGGACAATGTGGGAAGGGGCGATGGTCCTCTGAGCGGCTGGGCACCGCGGAAAAAGATGCGCTACGGACACAAAGATGGACGATCTAACAGATTGCTTTCGGATTTCTTTATGTCACAGTATTCCGCACCGTCCGGTATTGCACCGTTGTACATTGTTGTGGCTCTGCCTGCGCAGATTTAGTTTCTGACTGCATGTTGTCTGTGTCTGTTTGTCCGTGATTTCGTCCACCTTCTCACCCTTTCCTGTCCTGGTTTTGTGTTTATTTTTCATTCCCGTAACTTGCACACCGTTTTGTATTTATTTTCATGTCCGTAAACTCGACACCCGGTCTTGTAATTATGCTTCTTTCAATTAATCTTCTTATTTATGTATTATTGGGTTGGTGCCGACGCAATAAACTAACTAACTGGATGATAACCAACAGGTCGACAACGTGGCTCGAAACATGCGTGTTACTTGATAGCTGCTGTTGCGATGAAACATTTGCTTTATATGCAGCTATATGCAGCTTTTACTACTCTATTAGTATAGATCTTACTCACATTTATAAGAAATAAATAATAACACTGCTACACATCCCTTTTACACTTTGTTTGGACCGCGAATAAAATGAAAGACCAGTTTACAAAAACACATCCAATCAAATACCTCAACTCAAGCTCATTTATAAATCGTAACTCATACACTCACGTGGCACGGTGGTGTGTGCCATAAGAAAGTTTGCTCACTGATTCTCAGACAGTGGTGTCGTTAGGGGGGTTGGGAATGGGTTCCCCCTGCCGGGTATCTGGTATTGGTAAATTTTCGGTCAGGGGTATCCTGCTCTCCTGACTTTTTGATTTCCCAACGACACCACTGTTCTCAGACATCTGATATCCCACCGACCATCGGATTAAGAGAGAGAGAGACATCGTGATGCCTTAGACACGCAGCAACAAAATGTTTTGTCATATTCATAAAGCAAGCCAAGCAACGGCAAATTTCAGCTGTCACTTGCAGGGTTGTTTCAAAAAAAAAAGTGGTCAATTAAAAAATTTTTTTTTAAAAAAAAATTTTTTTTTTTGAAACTCAGATTTTGCTTTTTTTTTAATAAAAAAAAGTTGCCCAAAATGGGCTGAAATGTCCAAAAATGGCCTTTTTCGAGGCAAAAAATTGACACTTTTTTCTGTGGACGAGACAATTTTTCCAAAATCGCGCCTGCGGCGCCCTGTATTGTCCCCAAATCCGTACAGGGATGCGCGGGGCTGGTCTTTTATAGTGATGTGGCACCGATAATGTACTACTACATGCTACTACACATGTATATATGCAGGTCTGGTGCAAAACCGGGCGCGCAAAGTCGATCTGACGCGCAAGATTTGGGCTGTAATCGATATTTTGATGGTCGTATATCAGATATACGGCATTAGATGCATTAAAATACGTTGTACGGCATGCTACAATACATCAGAGTAACATCGTTAGTGAACATCAACCTCAAACTGGTCGGAGACCATGGAATCTGCACAATACTACCGGGTGTCACCACACAAGTTCGGTCTGAGGCGAAAATTTTTCAATTTTTGAAAAATATGTTGTATCGATTTCATTTATCCTGAAACGTCGTTTGCAACACTTTTTCCAATAAAAAAATTTTTCGTCAAAAAAAAAATCAAAAAAAAATTTTTTTTTTAAAAAAAAAAGCTCGTTAATAAAAAAAATTTTTTTTTCAACCCTGGTCACTTGTGTTGTGACTTAGAGCAAAAAAAACGACAAAAAAGAAATTTACATTTCATAACAAAAACCTAACTTTCGACAAAAGGAAGCACCCAAATTATGCACAGCCAGCTGATGTCCGACCTGTTTGCTGATTTTTACATTCATGCACTATAATGTCATAAAGAACCGTTCTTTATTTTTCGTGAAAAAAACGGTTTTTTTCCGAAAAAAAACTTTTTTTTTCTAAATACTTTTCCAGTAGTTAAGAACGTAATTTTGAAAAATATAACAATTTCAGTGCAAAATTTGTTCGAAGTGACGAGAGTGCTCTTGAAGAGTGTTGAAGTCAGTCGAAAACACTTGGTTTACACGCTTTTTGGCCCATTTTGGGCCGGTTAATTTTTGTACTCGAGCCAATTTTTCACTGAAATCGAAAAACTCATCAGTTTTGCATCACAATTTTTTGGAAAAATTGGAATAAAGTACCGATATTTTTCCGATCAAAAACCGAAAAGGTACCCGCGGAAAAATAAATGGAAAAGTATTCGGGTGAAAAAAATCCGGTTTTTTTTCGCCTGCCAGTATATTTGATACCAATTATCGGAAGAGATAGCGGTCTCACATCAAAACGGTACAGCCAAAATGTTTCGCCCTATTCATAAGGCACAACCCGCAGGCATATAATTTCCGATACCATGGTGGTAAACTCTGGTGCAAAACTACAGTTACATAAATTCACAACAAACATTCAACCCCCCAACCGTCGTCAACCAACCCAGATCATACGCAGCTCCATGTGCCAGCGCGTCTTCGCTGTAATACATCCACAAGTCCAGCACGGACAGATTCGATTGCGGTCTCAACACATCATACATGTCGGGCACATAGGCGTAATTGTGGAACACCGACGATCGCGCGTGACGTTGCTGCACAATCATGATTTTCTCTTAATTTTTATTTGAAAAATTAATGAAAAGAGAAAATGAACTGATTTGCCACCTGGATATAATCCCAAATGCTGGCCGGGGCCACCAGTTGTTTCGCACTGGCTGAGCGCGGCGGCGGCACTGGTCGGGTGCCGTCTGGAAAATTGAAATTACCAAAAAAATTTAAAAAAACTTTCTTTTATGAGAATAAATTATAAATTGATGAAATAAGAGAGACCCACCGTCATCCGTTGAGCTCAGTCTGATTTCAGGATGCGGCCGACGGGCAGTTTCATTGAGGATACCCTCCTCGAGACGGTCCCGCTGAACAACGACAAAAATAAACGCAAAAACAAAGAACACATAGCTTCATAAAAAATAACAGAAAAAGAAACAACGCACTTCCGAGTCCAACATGAACGTGGTGAAATAGCCAGCCATCGTGTGATAGGCCAGGAATCGCAAGTAGAAGTCGTTGAACTCAAACGCACCGGGAAACTGGCGATGCACCTGTCAAGCTTGCATCATGTATTAATTTGAATCAATCACTTAATCGTTGAGTTGTGTTTGGTGGGGGGGGGGTGAAATTCTTTGTAACCACATACTAACGTCTCAGTGTAAAAAAAAGCATGCGAGGTTATTCACGCGTGAGATCAGCTCACATCCCACACCACAACTATGAACGCAACTTGAATTTCTTCCACAACTTCACTCCAAGTGCTCAACTAATCTTTATTCTGTGCCCGACAATTCGCTATTAACGATATCGACCGAATGGAATGCAACTCGGTGATTTGGTCACGACGGTGGTTATCGACCGATTTTTTGGATTCGCACACGGATTTGGTTGGTCAAGGGGTGGGTCTCGAAAAAAGAAATATTTCCGCCCTGGCGTCGATACCAATCCGAAAAATACCAACAGCATTCGTCATCGATTTCGATTACGCCTCTGATCACCAACTTTCAGAGCGAATTCGGCCGATACCGATTGCACGCTTCCCTATAACCATTCACATAGGTCTGCCTCCCCAGAATGACCTGATGTACGGCATCCAACCACAGCAACATCACGGGTGCCATGCCGCTGTTGTGCGTGTCTGTCGTGTGATTGTGACGATGCGACAGACGGTGGCCGAAACCGAGCCACTCTTTCTCGATCAGGCAACGGAACCCAACAAATGTTCGGTAATGGGGGTCGAGCAGTAGCTGCAAATTGAGTTTCATTTAGCAAATTCATTATTTCTGCAAACACAACTTGGTCCCGTTGATAGAAGAATTACTAATTTTTAGGTACCAGAAACGCTTGCCCTGAAATCTACACAATTAAAAAGGTAGCGCGCGTTTCGCTGTAACCAAGGTCGCAAGCACATACCAAAATGTTGGCAAAATGTTTCACACAATACATAACCAGAGCGACTGTTCCCATCTCAGCTGATCGTGCACACCTCTCCTTCGTTAAAAAATACAAAAATTATAGAACTAAAAAATAGCAGTTAATGTAAATGCGGTTACCACAGGCCTGCAGTATATCCCCAACCGCATATAACCGAAATACATTACCATCTTATCAACCCAAATCCAACTTGTTTGGAGAAAAAAACAAAATTATTTTAAATACATTTCCCGCAACTTTCAAAGAGAAAACACCGATTCCCCACAGCCACGGCACCTGTGTCAAGCTCATAATCTGACAAGTCACATCCCAGCCGTCCTCCAGACACACGGCCACGGACGAATTCTGAATATCGATCAGATCAACTATCGCACCACACGTTTGCAGTTGGTATTTCACCTGGAAGACGGAACGAGTAAAATTTTTAGCAAACAGTAGTTGGCAAGAAGTGGTTAATGTTTCGCTCGGTTTATTTATGCCACCGAAAAATACAGCAGGCACTTGTCGTCATGAGGAAACGAAAAACAAAAGATGTCACAAAAAGAAAAATTGATGATCAAATAAAGTCGGACATGATTACGGCAGCGAACAATGACTAGGCCCTGACCCAGTACACATTTTGTCTACCACACAAAACAGATGATGCTTCAACCAAAGTATAAGTAATCCTTATGATACATTTGCGCAATAAGCATCGCTTAAATCCGTCCACCAAAAAAGTCACCAAATGAAACTCACTAATTGCAGCCAACAACTTTCCTCCACCGCGCCATATGTGGATGTCTGCGCGTTGGCTGTCGGTTCGCCTCCACTCGGTTTCATCACGCGCATAAACTTGGTCAGCGTTTGTTTCATATCGTGCGCGCTCGGATAGCCAATCGGAATGAATTCGCATTTGGACGGCATTTTCAGACCCTGCAATTCAAATTGGTGGCCTTTGATAATGTTTCACGGCCATTGCCGAGTGAAACATACATGTAAGTAGCTGATAACCAAAAAGTTCATTTGGTGACAGCAAGTGAAGATTTTTTTAAATTCACGGTTTGTTTGCATATAAGTTTCATTTCAAGTCAGCGATGAAATTACACGAACATTTTCCGACGTTTTCTAGCTGCAATTCGCACTCAACCATCTGAATTTAGGTGAGAATTGACAAAATCTAGGCAACCTCATGCGGTTCAGAAACGAGAAATTTTGGGTCCAATCTGCCTGTCCATAACGTACCATTCATAATGTGCACATATGGTCTAAAAGACAGAAGAACTCAACCTTTGCCTGCTGTTTATCGCCGACGATGTACAAATTCGCCCTGGTCAACGTCTGCGCCTGGCCGATCGTCTGTCCGGCCGCGGACAGTGACGCGGTCGAGTGACGGTTGGTACCGGGCGCTGTCGGGACTGAGGTCGACAGGTTCGTCAACAGTGGGGATGAGTGGGTGTTAGTGGCAGTCAGGTAGGCACTCCCGCCTGACAAGGAAGCATTGGCATTCGGTCCCCTGAATGCGCCGATGCGACCCGACATGGCCATCGCTGAAACAGTAAAATGGAAACTATCAAAATTGAAAATCGCTTAGCAGTCGATTCAATAAGATGTGGAATTAATTTAATGTGCCTCTGGGGAATGACAGCTTTCACATTCTCCATCAGCAAGCACAACGTATGAAATTTGGGTTTGATTCGAACTTTGATCCTCTAGATCTGCGACATCACTCCAAATTACCCCAACCCATGGTATATTTTTCTTTCAATATGGGCTAGTAGCAGCAAGAAGCTAACAAAATTAAAAGTTTAGTGGCTTTTTTGCCGCTGACAAGCCTATTTACGAGCTTTTTTGGCCGATACAAAATGTATAGCAGCTCTTAGACTAAATTTGAAAATTTACTACCTCTTCAAAAAATTTACTAGCCAAAAAACTACTAAATTCGGTTAAAAAGTCCCTGCCCCGACCCAAACTTATACTGGCGTAAAGTGCCGTTCTTTATTTTTCGTTGAAAGGACTGTTTTCAAAAAAAAAACTGTTCTTTTTCGAATACTTTTCCAGCACTTAAGGTGTTCCGGTCAGAAAAGTGAAGTGTTTGAGCACAAAACACGAAAGTAGGGTTTAACAGAAAATTTTGGTCCGAACATCAGACCAAAATGTGATCTGAACCAAAAAAACTCCTCAGTTTTGCGTTACAATTGTTTGGAAAAAGCAAAACAAAAAAAACCGATAAATAAACAACCACCTTGCAAAATAAACGGAAAGGCATTCGGCCCGCGCAAAAAAAAAACAGTTTTTTTCCGTCGGCAAGTGTACGCAAACAACTCACATCGTCCCGGACTCTTGCCAGTGCTTGCCCTGATCCTGTTGGCGAACGAGGGCAAGCCACTGCGTCTGTGCATCTCAGGCGTGTGCGAGTCGATACTGTGCGTGTCGAGCGAGGTCAACATAAGACTGTCCATTGACAGAAGACTGCCCATCGACGCTGTAAACAATATTAGGGGGTTTTGCTTTTCATTTTGTTTTTTTTGCGATACCGGGGCAGACACCGCGGGAACATGCAGGCCCATTTTTTGGCCGCCTGGTCATTCGCGAGTGAAACATCGCCCAACAAAGCAGCCGGTTTATTGTGTGGAATTGAAACTGCCAAGAACATTCGTCGAAATGTAAATATATGCAGCGCAGCATGATCGATCTACTGAAAGGAAACAGACTCAAAATTTCCACACTATGAAACATTACGGTTCATCTGCATTTTCTTCAAATTTGTTCGGATTATTCGGTTTTGTGGCAGGTGAGTTTTGGTTGTGGAAGTTTCGTCTAACACACACACAGACACACACATACACACAAGGGTCATCCTCGAGTGAAACATCAGTAGCCTATGGCCAAAACGAAAGCAGGACGGAGTTGCGGCGATTCGTGTATTGATAAAATGAACTCGATCAACACTGCGCATTCTCAGAAACTTTATTCTTATGCAATCATCAGAAACGATGTCTGGGATGGACAAAACAGATCGCACCCTGCAACGATTATTTTTGCCCTTATTTTTTCGGTGTGGCAGTGTTTCGATTGCTTGGATGAAAAACCTTTAGTAAATGAACAAAAGACCCCTCAAATAAAGACGTCAATTTTGTGTTTAGGCAGTTAACTGAAACCAAGATTTATTAGACCGCACAAAACAAGCATAAACTCACAAGTGAGATGCGTGCTCTGTCGACTCAGCCCGACCCCTGTGGGTGACAGTGACACCAGCGCAGCCAAATATCGTTCGTGTTCTATCGATGATTTCAGTACAGTGCTAGACGTTGAACGATCGACGCCGTCGAAAATGTCTGAAATGCAGAACATAGAATTTATCGTGGTCTCATTAACTTACTCACTAGCCAAATTAGCTTTAATGCCGGGGATTGCGTGAAGCAGTTTTGCACTTGCCACTAACATGACTGGAGATTTTTTCACGTTCTTGCTCGGTATCTGCGAAAAACTGCGAAGAACTGCTTCAGTTCCATTGCGAGCAAAGCAGCTGTTCACTTTTTTATTGATTCATTTTCCGTGAAATCGACGTTCAGTTTTCATTTGGAGTAATGCGGCAGACGTCACTGACGCTGCCAATAGTGGATGCCAGTTTACCGACCAGTCGCAACATTTTTGCACGCATATAGGTTTGCGACAGTTTCGGAAACTAATCCCACACCTCTCAACAAATAAATACGCACAAACAAAAGAACAAACAAACAACAATCAATCAACCTTGCGCCTGCTTCATGCCGACTTGTCCGGCCTTCTTTATCCGGCTGACCATCGTTTTCTGCTGAAATGCCGACGCCCGCAGCAACAGGGCACCACGTCCACTGCACCACGTCACCACTGGAAAACTGAAAAAATAAAAATATTCTTTCTTTTGAAATTTCAAGTAAAAAATGATGAAAAATAACAAACCGCGCATGTTTATGCGATCTGGACACTTTTCGCAGACTGTCGTCGCTGATTTTCGCCGGCACAAGTAGACCAGCCGGGTAACTGCAAATAAAAAGCACCAATTTTAGGTGAGGATCTCGCATTGTGGAATGGTGCGTCAACATGTTTGTGAACGGATGAGAGCGAACTAAATGCAATAGTAGCATTAGCGGATGGGTAATATTCGACCTGAAAGAACATTCCACAAAATCATAGTCCAACGTAACTCAATTCCACGATTCCACTCACTATCTTAACCCGAAAAATGTTCCAACGTCGACATTAACTCACTCAGCGCTAGCATACACTACTACACTAGATTTTTTCATTACCGACGAAAAAACAAATAACAACCCAACCAAAAAACAACAAAAATACAACAACCACTCCCCAAACCTTCGACAAATCTCATAGGTCTTATTGACAGCGGTCAATCTAAACGCTCCATTCGCTTGCAGACTCAATCGGTCCCAGTCACGTACATAGTCCCGGTCACCCAAACGTTCGATGGTGCGACTTGGTGGTGGTGGACTGCCGACCGATGCACGTGGCGTGGCCTGCAATGATGTTTCAACCGGGTTGGGTTTTGGAAATTAGAGTATTTGTGATGTGCTGTTGCGACATTTATGGAGGAACTTTTGCGCTGTGCTAATCATTGCCTGAATAATCGGTCCTGTTGAAGTGGGGCATGAGAAACATTTCTGTATACTCAGTAATATTATTCTGGAAAGCATTTAACTTGGTTACGTGAAGTGAAACGGCCGTTTGAATGCAATACAGTGCATACTACGGTCATAAAAACACCACGACTAAGCCCAGATGTGTGAAATGTCCAGTTCATATCTACACTGTTGTCTACACATTATAACTAAGTGACCAGAGAGAGATGCATTCCCAACGAAACGCTATATATCATAACAATCTAATAGTCCGAACCCAAAATATTCCCCCTCACATCATCATCGTGTTCCACGGTCGTGGCCAGCGGTGCGCCCTGCCTCGTCCGTATGCTCAGAGGAGTCTGTTTATTGCCAGCAGTGCCCGTGGATGTGAGACCAGCGCGACGAGCCGTGCGGAGAAGGGTGGTTTTGGCGATGCCGCTGCAACGAAAGCTGATTTTGGTCGGTTTTGGTTTGTATTTTGATCATCTTGATTCTTGATCAGTTTCAGGAACGCAGCGAACATTATCAAACAACCCCGATCCAGATTTACACCGCAGCTGAACCATCAGCGTTTATTGGGCAGTGGCGGGAAACCTCTGGAATATTATCATTTGGTGGGATATTCAATTCTTGTTTGTTCATTTTAACAACTAGTTTTTTCATTATTCTGCCGATCAATCAGGTCAATCAAACCATGTAGAAACATCTTCGACATTTATATAACGGCTGTGGCATTTGTCAGGTTCCGGCAATGCCAATCGGCTAAGACTTGGTTGTGTTCATTTATCACAGACAGTTTTTGATCACCACTGTGATGCGAGATTGAATGTCAAATCATTGTCAGGCGACTCTGGTCCTGAAACATCAGTGTTTACCAGGCTGCAAAAACAGCAACCAGTGCACCGCAAAACAG
The DNA here is from genome assembly GCA_030248065.1 of Rhynchonema sp. JSB1_4. Classification (NCBI taxonomy): domain Eukaryota; kingdom Metazoa; phylum Nematoda; class Chromadorea; order Monhysterida; family Xyalidae; genus Rhynchonema; species Rhynchonema sp. JSB1_4. The sequence goes on along the minus strand of JASAMV010002606.1, from coordinate 28,319 downwards.
CTGATGTTTCAATACTACTATATAAACCGATTTTGGTTAACAGGACTAGGGTTAGAGAGATGTCGGGTGTCGGGTGCCAAAAAAGTGTAGGTGTCGGGTGTCGGGTGCCTCCAGGTGTCGGGTGTCGGGTTTTTTTGGACCCGACAGCCGACACCCGACACTTACGGTTCAAAACATCAGTTTTGCCGAGAAAAGAATTTTGAGAGAAAATTTTCTTCGAACCAAATGTTTCCGAAGACGCAGAATGTGTCATTTTGGTGTTTTTTTTGTGTGAACACACTTGAATTCAGTCACTTGATCCAAAAAATTGCACTAATAGTGCGAAGGAGCAAAAAGTTGCCTGTTTTTGGTCCAAAAACAGGTGTCGGGTGTCGGGTTTTTTCCAAAAACTAGATGTCGGGTGTCGGGTTTTTTTTGGAACTGTCGGGAGTCGGCTTTTTTTCTCAAATGTCGGGTGTCGGGTATTTTCAGATGTCGGGTGTCGGGTACCCCCCCCCCGACCTCTAACCCTAAACAGGACTCAGTAGTTATTCGCTACACTTGTTCAAAAAAAAGCCAACCAAAAAAAACAATCCCAACTAACGTCAAGGTGCTCTGTTTCGTCTTGACCACCCTCTGCTGCGTCATAGTACCGGTATATTGCGCACCGAACGAGCGGTAAGCGATGGCAAATAAATCGAATATGGACTCGGGCCAACGGATTTGTTCGAGCGTTGCACAGAATTTGTCAACCGTTTCGCTCGGCACCTCTTCGTCAAACGCAACGCGCAGCAACTGTAAGCATTGTATTTTGGGAAATCTATTTTTTGGAAAAAGTAGGTTTTTTAATTTGCACACAACCTTCATTTTGCATGAGATTATTGGTTGATGGTCTTTAGCTACTTACTGGAAGAACAGAAGAAGACGAATGTAGTTGATAATGAAATGAAGGAATCACTATGCAAGCCTAAAGCCGTGTAAAAATGTTCTCGAAAAGTCACAAAAGAAACCATTGTTTCATCAGAAACGCTCATTGCGTCGCTGAAACCGAAATAAACAAGAGAGAAAACGTTTCCCGAAAGAAATATATGAAATGAATATAATTAGAGCAACAATTTTGCACGTAGAGGATCATGTTCCTCAGAAACACAACAAGCCAAAAAATTGCAAACAAACCAAACAAATCCCGTTGTGGTACAGTACCTGAAACGTGGCAGCCCTAATCTGCAGTGCATCATGCAAATGAGGTTGTTTGTGCTCGACGCCCCTGATGTGCAGGGCGGTTGGCACGGAGATGCGTTTCTCCTTGCTCATTGACAACACCGGCATTGATCGCATCACTACCTGTTCGCACACTGCAACCAAATAAATAAGCACGATTTTTCTTTTCTTTGCTTTTCGTTTTTCTTTGGATCTTTTCTTTTGTAACACTCTCAAACACTCGCATTGTTGACGCAATGCGGATCCACAAGTTACGCGCCAAACACATCCTCTCGTTAGTAAATTTGAAGAAAAGCGTTTCGGGATCCTTTAGACCTCAGAATATCCACCGGTGCCCAAATTACCTCCAAACTGTACAAAAAACACTAGCAAAGAGCCACTGACCAAACGGATCACACGGTTGTCCCTTGAAGACCACCCTGTAGTTGGTCAACACGAGCGACCCCTCGGCCGGCAACAGATGACATTCATCGGTGGCATCATCCAGTCCCGGTTTGGGTCGGGCACCAACGACTGAACCTGACTCGCCTTGTTGATCAGGCAACAGGAACACACGGATATGCGACATCATCATGCGCTCGCCCGGCAGCAGAATGGGCGTCAGTAGTTTGGGCTGGAGAGTGAAATGGAATTAATAATTTTTTGTCACATCGGAATATTTAGTGGCTGGGTTTAATCAGTTGGAAATGTAGATGTCATTGATTCAAAACTCATTTCTGTCATATCAATTTGTAGTGACGCAGGCAGGGTTGGAATAAAAAATTTTTTTATTATCGAACTTTTTTTTTAAAAAAAAACTTTTTAAAATTTTTTTTTAAAATCACTTTTTTATTCCGGACCCCCAAAAAATTGGTTTCTAGAAAGATGAAATTTCTGAAATCATGTTACTTAGGTATGTTTTGAGGGACGCTAAAGAGAACTTCTCCACTGACTTGCATGTTTATGTCGATCACCTGCGATCTAGCCCATTTGGTCATAATTTTGAGAACCCGCCCGAAGGTAACTCTGTGGGCATATATGACAAAGGGAAGACCAACCTTCTGTTTGTGAATTTGGGGATAAATTTGAAGAGAGATAAAGAGTTACACCACACTCATGTTGTGTGACAAAAGCAACAAATGACAAATCCACACAACTGCAAATAGGCGAGCAAAGTGGAGTCTGTCGATAGCTTACGTCGATAGCTAAATAACTGCACAGTATACGGTATGGGGTGTCCTATATTATACGTGCAGCGATTGTTGGGATGTCTGGGAACTGTATGAGTCCATTACAACGCCATTTTAAACTGAAATATAAGCGCCGCAGGCGATTTTTTGAGAATGATTAGCAATAAAACGCATGAAAACATACATTTTTACCTTAAAAAAGTGAGAAAATAACGAAAAAAGGGGAAAAATAATAAAAAAAGTGGACTTACCGTTTAAAATTTTAAAATAAAAAAAGTGGCCAACCTTTTAAAAAAAAAATTTTTTTACAAAAAAATTTTTACTTTTTTTTAAATCCAACCCTGGACGCAGGAGCGTCGAGGCCGGCGGCAATCACTTGATGCTTCACGGCTGCATGACCAGGTCAGGAACGGCAAGGTCCGTGTTTCGTCACGTGTTATGTGAGCAAAAAAAACAAATGAAAACAGCAGCACCAAAACCTTGAACAACAACATAAAACTCGGTGAACATGCACAACCGTTTTCAGATTCCATCGGGATATCAAAAAAGTGCCACGACAAATCTGTGGTCTTCTCAAAACGCCGATGCTTCACTGTTATATGACTGCCCGCGAAGACACTCCATAAATCAGTACCTAGTTAGCAATTTTTTTTGTCCCAAAAACCAGCGCTAAAAAACACCAAACATTCAATACCTTATGAATCGGCGGCAACCGTTTGCTCTCCCGATGCACCTGTTCCAAGTCCTCCACATGCGCGGCCACAAAACCGGGCACGCGTCGATGCAATTGTGCCAATTGATTGCCATCCAGTCCCGCCTCGCTGCAGACTTTGTCGAGAAATTTCGTCACGAAACGCACCGTCGCGTAGCCGAGATCGCCGGTAGGGCCTGGCGTAAGCAAGAATTTTATCGGCGTTGTTTTTTTGCACAGATTTCTTTGCATTGCTGGGTCAAATGGAAGTGTCGCTAAAATTTGGCCAAAACATAGGTACCATCGGTGGAACATCAGGCGAAATTCTACAGCTGGAACTCGACGTCGTTGGTTTTTGTTTTGCTTCAAAGGTTTCCAATTTGGTTTCGTTTCAATGTCTGTTATTTTCCATTATCTGGGAACACGTTAATGACAATTCCGCAACATCAACTCAATGAAATTCTAATCGAGAAACATTTGCCAAGCAACCCAAAGTTTGTGCACACAATATTCATGTGTGAACGTGTGCGACGAAATCAAACATGGCGATTGGTCCCGCCTTGTTCATGCTTAACAGTTGTTCCCGGTCCTCGAGCAACGCAAGACTGGGCCGGAGCGACCACCGTCGTTGATTTCGCTCATACGTTTCGTACGTTAGAGATTTATTTATTTGAATGTGCTTGGCCTCGTTTTGTTGTTTTGTTTGAGTGCTATTTGATCATTATTATCATTGTTCATTTTGTTCAATCGGAAAAATGCGTCACGATCGTCTTCCCAATCACCCACCCACAATTAAGTACCACGAATGAAACATCACCGACCAGGTGGCATCATTGGCAGCAGCATCGAGTCGACATTCGCAGCCGCACTGTTTGTGCCCGCCGAGTCCACGAATCCGGACTCCACATCGGATTGTGTGCCCACACTCGAAGTATCGTCCAAATCATCCGATGCGTCATCGTCGCGTGTTGAACTGCAGTCATTAATGAGATTATAATGGTGATTTTCTCTTGGTTTGTATTTAGATTCTCTATCAGCTTCACCAAACAGCGATTCAAAGGCTAAACCACCGATTTTATGGGATAATTGAAATATTTCTCGCTCATCACTACCGTTATGCCCGGAACCAAACTTGGTGATCGGGTTTTATCGGTTTGGCATGGTGAAGTTTTTGTAAGAAGAATATTTCGAGCTATTTCGAACAGCCAAGCCTCGTTTCGCCTAGCAAAAAAACTTTTTGACCAGCTGTCTGTGAACAACGTTATGTTGGCCGAAATCTTGTGTCATCAACAAATCTCGCACATATCCTGATTCTAGAAAGTTACGAGAACAACACAAGATAAGACCGGGATCACAGCCAGTACCAGCAAACTCGAATTTATGGCGCTTTTCGCCTTCTCTGCATTAATGCTTATAGTGGCATTACGGCAAAACGAGCCCGACTTCGGATCAGTGAAACTCTCACACACGGCTGATGATTTGAGAAATGTCACGCATTCTAGAATAGAAAATGGCTCATGAGAGTTTTCTCCTTCCTTTCGTTTTTGCAATACACCACCTCCGAAATCGGGCACCGTGTTGGCGTGGTTGGCCATTACTTTCTTTTCTTCTCGCGACAGAAAAACACCAATCAAAAGAAACTATGTTATAGTTGTCGATTTTATCCGAACGTCAGAATATTTGTTTCAGCACCGAAATGTACCACGTGACCCAACTTCAGAGACCGCCCCATACGAAACTCGGCATCGGACTGGTTTCGTCATGTGATTTCGCAGCACTGAGGTGAGCGGAAAAAGTCACGCAAATTTTCGCACTTTTGGTCGATTTCGGCCGATTTTTAGCCATCGTGAACCAAAACAGGGCGATACTACTTTTGGGGAGAAATTTGGGAAAAATTGGGGGAGACACCGTACCAGAGTCTGGGAGATGCTGAACCTGAGCGCAAGGGGACCGCCGCCCTCCCCCCAGACATAGCACGGGCGGTGGCCAATGCCACAAGAATAATCCGATCATCAAGTTTAATACCGAAACGTAAAACCACCCGGCCACAGTGGGTGCACCACCTGGCAATAGTGCTGCCGACAACACTGCGAGTGGCCGCGGCGTGCAACGTCGAACTGCGTTGCTCTAGATCGTGCACATTGACGTGTCTGCAAACGAATACACTCAATGGTGATTGGCGGGCGCTGGACAGAATATTAGTCACACATCGGGGGGCACCGGTATTTTCGGCCATCATTGATGGTCACCATCATCAAGAACGTTGACAAATAGTGGTAAAATAGGAGCCACCGGCCACAAATAGGCAATCATGCTAACAAATAACATAGTTTAGACCGAAATCTGAACCTCCAACCGAACCTCAATTTCTGTGCATCCAACGGCGTGCGCATGTAGGTCATCAACGTTGTGTACAGCACAGCCTGCGAGGACACGATGTTCTGTTCATCCAGTACACGAGCGTCCACCTCCGTTGGCGTCAGAGATTGTTTGAGCTGGAAGCAAACGATAAACAATGCATGGAACTAGACATCACCAACAACAGGTAGGATAGTGAGCTATGTTGAGACTGTCACTCAGCTCAGTCTCTGAGAAATGGTGTTATCGATCTGGACGAAGCTACTGGGAAAATGTGTTTTTCTCATCGTTTTTTAGTTGTTGACAGTTGACATCATCAACATCAGCACACTCAAGTCCGAACACAACAAACATATAGAAAGCGGGAAACATTTCTGACTGCTTCACAAAGCTGGGTCCAGTTCCATATTACGCAAACATCTACATTATTTGGGAAAACTAATACACAAATCCAACCTGTCTGCTGGCAATCGCCAACGAAGAGGGTCGTTGCCATAGATTCCATGTGTCCACAGCAAGCTGCAACGATTCAATTTCTGAATTGTTTCGTTAATCTTTTTTATTCGTTTAGCCGTTTCACAACACTCCAAATACGCCGAGGTCAATAAATGCACGCAGGAAAACATTTAACGATTGTTTAGCGTCGGTTAAGTTTTCATTGTTCGGTGAAGAACTCACCATTCCACACAACGCATTTGAAAATAGCTGCATTCAGACACACAATTAGCAAAACATTTTGCACCGACAGAGCTGAGCTCACATTTCGTCCAGTTTTTTGGAAGTCGCCAACGTGCATGTTCGTCACGCACCAAGATCTCTGGGGTTTGAACATCTGGTGCGGCTACTGTTATTCAGAACCTCGTTTTATACGCTAAATGTCGAAACATAAACCAGGCGCAAATTACCAGGCAAGAGCAATAGACAGAGACAACCCTGCCAGCCCAACCGTCGATCCAAACGGATTGACATCCGGTGCCTTATTATCAGCCAATTCGCGTTGTGTCATATAAGCTAATCGCATTCGCTGATTGATGTCGTGATAGAATACGGACTCCCAGAAAGCGAACGTCGACCACACGGTGTGATCTTGGATGCACGTGTAGGCGAATTGGAGAATACCGGGCGTGAGACGCTGGAAATAAACTGTGGAAACTGACATTTTTCGATGGTGTCAAAATAGATAAAAATTGGATACAGTCGGTTGTTTGTGAAATGTTACAAGGATGCCAACTGAAATAAGATTGCAAACGCACGTTAAAGGGCTCCGGACATAACCGAAGGAAGGGTGGCAGGGTATATTGGTATATACCGTTCGAAAACATTCTGACAGCATATGACGCGCACGAGCTTTAAGCTCCTTGGAGGTTCGCTATCTCTTGGTGGAGCGACTTTTCGTTCCAGAAAAAAAGTGAATTTTTTCACAACTTGGAACCACCGGTGCAGAAACCCCAAATGAGCTGCGGTTCACGTAACACGTGGACATAATTACAACAGCTTCTGGATAACTTGTCACCACACCACAACTTGCTCAAACCATTGCTTCACTCGGTGAGGGGGCGAAACGTTCCAAAAATCGGCCATATTTTTCGAGAACACAAGTTTGTCCCTAAATTTTGATGCCGTGCTTTGCGCTGCAGAAACAGAAATGCAACGGGAAAATAGAGCATTGTCGAAAGAACCAGAAAATAAGGTTTTGAAATTTTGAAACTCATGGCTAGCTCCGTGACAGGCCCAAAAATCCATTGAATTACCATTAAGGGCGCGCCCATGTAGGCCAGGGCCAGGGCCGGGGCCGGGGCCGGGGCCATGAAAAATAATCTATGTCCGAGGCCCTGGCCCCGGCCCTGGCCTACATGGGCGCATCGACAGGGCCGGGGCCGGGGCCGGTGCGAAACATTTTTTCTGGATAGGCGACGTTAGAACTACAGGGTTGTCAATAATCCAACATCGGTTTCGTATACATATGCAGCTGTGCGTGTGTGTTCGTGTTGGGTGTGCTGTTGCCTGATGTATCAAGGGCAGGGTCATTTTGGGGTTTTATTTAGGTTATGCATATGTATTTGTTCAAGCAAATTAATATAAAGCGCTTTATTCTTAAAATACTGGCTGATGAAAAGTCACCAGATGACATAAATTTTTGAGCAACCACAGTAAACGACATGTCTGCGCGAAATTCGAGTAACCTATAACTCAACCAATCAGCGAAACGCGCACGTCGTGTATGTGCACGGTCAAAAGCAAACTGTATGTGTATAATTGCAGGTAGAAATTCAGCGTGTTGTCAACCATATTTCAAACTGCAGCCCGAATTTGCAATTTACAAATTTGTATAATCTAAAGAAAAAACACAATATAGCCATGCCCTTGATAAATCAGGCAGTAGCGCACCCAACGCGAACACACACGCACAGCTGCATATACGAAACCAATGTTGGATTATGGACAACCCTGCAGTTGAAACGTCGCCTATCCAGAAAAATGTTTCGCACCGGCCCCGGCCCTGTCGGTGCGCCCATGTAGGCCAGGGCCAGGGCCTCGGACATAGATTATTTTTCATGGCCCCGGCCCCGGCCCCGGCCCTGGCCCTGGCCTACATGGGCGCGCCCTAAGCCAGATGGTTACATTTATCGCCAGAATTGTGGCACAAAAAGGCCACAGATTGTATCGCATTCGAAACAAAAAATCGAGAGAAAAGTCTGGTTTAGCAACCTATCAAGGTCCGAAGACCCCAAGGTCTACAAATCTCTCGGGGCAGCCATAGTAATCTGAATACGGCATTCAGCTATAAGTCCTCGTTGTTGATAGCGATTGCAAATGTGAAAACACCAAAGAATGTATCTCCAGAGTAGCTTTCGAACGATATATGACAAGCCCCAAAAAATTCTAACGCTTGGGAGCACAGGTTCAAAACTTGCTTTTTTTGCAGATTCTTGAATGAACCGTCACGTCACCGTGTGCGATTTCGGAATTTTGACCGTTTCTTGTCCATAGTAACAGATAGTATGGGCATGTTATATATCGTTCGATAGCTACTACAAAGCTACATCGTTTTGTGCTATCAGATGTGAAATAGTTCTTAACAGAAACGACTTATAGCCGAATATCGTATTCAGGTTTGCATGGCTGCAACAGTAGGTCCATCGAGTTTGAAGTCTTCAAAATCGTCTAGATTGTTGACTGTGCGTTTATCTGACATTTTCCTTTCAAATGCGATGCAATACGTAGCCTATTCACATCACCTTTCCGCAAATGAATGCGACTATACAATTTTGGGGCAATTTTTGGGTCTTTTTCGGCCTGTCACGCCGCTGCATAAGGGTTTCCAAATCTAAAAACCTTATTTTCTAGTACTTTCGACAAAGCTCTATTTTTCTGTTACACTTTCATTTCTGGAACGCAAAGCGCGGCCTCGAAATTTAGGGACAAACTTGTGCTCTCGAAAAATGTGGCCGATTTTTGGAACGTTACGCACCCTCACCGAGTGAAGCAATGCTTTGAGCGACTGAAGTTGTGATGATAAGTTATCCAGAAGCTTTTGTAATCCTATCCATGCGTTACTTGACGTCCAGCTGATTTGTGGTTTCTGCACCGGTCGTTCCAAGTTGTGAAAAAATTCACTTTTTCTGGAACGAAAAGTCGCTCCACCAAGAGATAGCGGAGCTTAAAGCTTGTGCGCGACATATGCTGTCAGAGTGCTTTCCAACTGTGTATAACACTATGCCCTGCTACCCTTCCTACGGTTATGTCCCGAGCCCTTTAATCACTTCACTGATCTATGTATTTTCACGCAAAAAATATGTAAAAATGTAAAAAAAATGTATCTTCGTATTTTCACGCAAAAAAATGTTTAGCGTGAAAAAGTACAGAAACAGCGTGCATGCAATGACCGTCGTAGCGTAGGGAAAAGAAAAAACTGAATAGGAACCACCGCAAAAGAGCCAAAGCGTCGAAAGTTAAACGCGAACTTATAGGGTGATATTTTCGAAACGGTGTAAAAGTCACTTGGGTGTAAAGGTCGGTGGAAAGCTCGGCGTGAGAAAGTTCAGTGTAAGCTCGGCGTAAGCTTGAAACGTTGCACGCTGAGCAAGCAGCAGACGCGCATTTCTAACCGAAAGGTCAACTTTGACAGTTTGCTGTGCAAGCGTAAAGCGTTTGTTTGCAATCGGGTTCACTTAAAGGGGCTCCGCCATATATACGCGACCGAAACCAATCTCAATGAAACTTGGCACCGTAAGTGGGCTTGGTCCAAAACACTCACGGCCAAGAAAATTTTTCCCCATATCAGCTCCCTGTCTGAGCCAGGAGGGCTAAAAGGTAAAAAATTTTGACCCTACCTCAGCACCTTGAAATTAAAATATCGATCTGTTTCGCATATTAATTGTGTGCAGTTTGTTCACAAATTTTTCATAAACGCCTTGGGTCTAATTTAGAACCATATTCACTTTTTGGCACTACCACAGCTCGCGCTATTTTGCCAAAACCACGGAAATTTTCGAAAAAAAATTTTCCGTTGTATTTTCCGGTCACATAGAAAGCACACAGAGCTTTTATATCAAGTAGGCAAGAAAGCCCGTATATCATGCTATTCAGGCGATCAATGACTAATTTTCCACCGCTGATAAGTTTCGACAAAAGCTCGCTCAACAGTGGTGAACCTCAACTTTTTTGCCATTTTCTGTGGATCCCAAGCACACTTCTATCTCATATTTTCCTATTTCAGTAACAATGTACCGAGGTGATATATGGCACGCTAAATAGTAAAAATATAATTGTTGTTAATTATGTGCAAATCTAGATTGGTCCAGCTGCATCCTTGGAGGTACGAGCAATAAATGAATTTTACACAAAATTCATAATTTTTGCAAATTTTCACTTCCGTCATATTTTTAGCCTATCTACAGTTGGGTAGGAATTGTGGCTTTTGCTGTCCGATGAAGCCCAAACGTTATTGTTGTTTATCGATCATAATTCAAAATTATAGCTCTAACGTGTCTTGAGAAAAATCGTGTTAATTGATGTCCATGCGTTGGACATGGAACTACAACCGGGCTTACAACAGGACCAGCGTCTGCGGTGCCTTCACTTAACGTGATTTTTCTCAGGATACGCTAGAACTAGAATTTTGATCGATAAACAACAACAACGTTGGGGCTTCATCGGACAGCAAAGGCCACAAATCCGTCACAAATGTAGGTAGGCTAAAAATATGACGGAAGCGAAAATTTGCTAAAATTATGAATTTTGTGTAAAACTCATTTATTGCTCGTACCTCCAAGGATGCAGCTGGACCAACCTAGATTTGCACATAATTAACAACAATTATATTTTTACTATCTAGCGTGCCATATATCACCTCGGTACATTGTTACTAAAATAGGAAAATATGAGATAGAAGTGTGCTTGGGATCCACAGAAAATGGCAAAAAAGTTGAGGTTCACCACAGTTGAGCGAACTTTTGTCGAAACTTATCAGCGGTGGAAAATTAGTCATTGATCGCCTGAATAGCATGATATACGGGCTTTCTTGCCTACTTTATATAAAAGCTCTGTGTGCTTTCTATGTGACCGGAAAATACAACGGAAAATTTTTTTTCGAAAATTTCCGTGGATTTGGCAAAATAGCGCGAGCTGTGGTAGTGCCAAAAAAGTGAATATGGTTCTAAATTAGGACCAAGGCGTTTATGAAAACTTTGTGAACAAACTGCACACAAAGAATATGCGAAACAGATTGATAATTTAATTTTAAGGTGCTGAGGTAGGGTCAAAATTTTTTACCTTTTAGCTCTCCTGGCTCAGACAGGGAGCTGATATGGGGAAAAATTTTCTTGGCCGTGAGTGTTTTGGACCAAGCCCACTTACGGTGCCAAGTCTCATTGAGATTGGTTTCGGTCGCATATATATGGCGGAGACCCTTTAAGCTGGTTGCACAAACGCTTTAAAGGAATATTTGTAAGTTACTTAACATTTCGCCGCAAGGCTGTTGAGAAATTGAACATTCATTGGCGGCGGTGCCAAAAATTTTGACGTCACTAACCGATCGCAGCACGAAACCAAACCGGCTCCATGAAAGGTTACGAAATTCATACATATACAGTAGTTTAAAAACGCTAGTGCAACCAGCCTAACAAACAATATTGCAAACAAACGATTAACACTTGCACAGCAGACTGTCAAAGTTGACCTTTCGTTTAGAAACGCGCGTCTGCTGCTTGCTCAGCGTGCAACGTTTCAAGCTTACGCCGAGCTTACACTGAACTTTCTCACACCGAGCTTTCCACCGACCTTTACACCGTTTCGAAAATATCACCCACAGAAGTCATTTGGATCTATACCAGGTTTGGTAGGCCATTTTCCGTCTTTTAGTTTTAACGTCGACCGTCGAGAGTATTAAAAACGGCACGTCAGCAATGGGGCAGCGCTGAACATTTATAAAAAGATATAAAAAACGCAATAAACTCAACTCACCCGACAATACGTGCTGCCCAGCTGCAACATCGCATACGCAATACCATGCGCGTCCGTCTCGCCCTCATTCTGAACAAAAATGCAAAACTTAATATAAGAGAAAAACCACTAAAATACAAACAAAGAGAAAAATCGTCAAACCTCGAGCGCACAATTCATCAATCTGACAATCAAATCAAACTGCGGTGGTTCCAGTGTGGCTCGGTTGTGTGGATGCAGGTTGTTGTGCAGCTCCTGGCAGAACGCCACACGCACCGCTTGGTTCTTCATCGACAGAAGCACCGCTGACATCATCTGCCCAAGGATAAATTGATGTGTTTTTTGGCAGTTTTCTCTTTTTTGGTTCTGATTCTGATGATTCAAATCAGGTGCCGCAAGCGTGGTATTTGAACAATGATGACAACATTTGTGGACCGTTGATTTGTATTTGATCAAGACCGGCAGCAGCAAATCCATGGAAATACAGCCACAATTCTATTTACGTTATTGCAGGAACATTTTATTGTCGCCCCTAGACCCCGATTACTCCTACACCGAACACATCAGTTTGATTACCAGATGCACCTATTTGTCTGCGACCAATCTACCCATCGCGTCGCAGCTCACCTCTACCACCAGGCTTATTTGTTTGGGCAACTAAAGTCAGCGTATAAAAACGAAGCACCGTGACATCGGGACAGAACTAATACCTCAATCAAGTAGCCAAAAAAATAACTGCGAGAGTATCCCATACTGTTCAGCTGTTCGCATTCTTATTTAGTGGTTGAACGTTCCAAAATCGACAAAGCCCCAACGCGCACCTTTCTGGCATCGGTTATGCGATTATCAAAAATACATCGCAAACAATTGCGCAACACATCCAATCGTCTCAGATTCGGTGCACTCAACACCGACGAGCCCTGATTGGCCACAGCTGGCGTGCTGAGGGGCACATCTCGACGCTGATTGGCTGGCGAGGGACACACGGATGGACGGCGCACGGACGCGTCGCGCTGGGACATCAGGGTGGCGATCTGCAATCGGGGATTACGGTATCTGGGTTACTGTAAACAGCTCGCACGCACAAAATACCGACAGAGATAAAATACACAATACACGACTGTCGAACATAAGTCGCATGTTGGCACTTGTGTTGGGACAGCTATGAGACTCTACTTGACAAATCAAACACATCCGTGAGCCCGATCGATCTGGGGAGAATCCAGATCAAATGCGCCGAAGAACAGTAGGACATCTTCAGTCAATGACGCGACCACGACTTCCGCTCGCTTGGCAACCAACCAACCAACAAATCAAACTTACGATTCTACGATCTTTGCAATCTCTCTGCGTAAGTTTAGATGCAACCTACTGAGCGATGGGGGTGGGAGCGAATTTCAAACAGTTGACAATGAAGGATTGGCATTTACTGAATGCTTTCGTCAAGTAAGACCGGTCGATTCAGTGATTATCACATCCCATCGCAAGATCCCGAACCTTGATCCCATCCAACAAGGGGAATTCTGGTGGCACCCGATTCCTGAGTGCATCCGCGCTCGGCCTGATTTCACGCGCAATCGGTGACATTGATGAACTTTCCTGCAAGAATATTTTTCTCTTCTCTCTACATATTATTTTTATCAACAATAAAAAAGAAAAGCAACAAAAATCAACTGAACGTTTTGCTGCAACTTTTCGGCGATTGACATGATGTTCTGTCTGACTGCGGATGGGTCTTTGGCTTCGGACAGGACTGTTTCGTGGATATTCGTGCACACCTGGCAAACAATAGTCACCAATAACTACTGTATATTTATCCAAAACTTCAGACAAATTGTTACAAATAAAACTCACATCATCAAACAGATCACAGGTTCGATATGGCAAGCCACGTTCGCTGACAAATGTCTGAAGGAATGCACAATATGTGTTTCTCTGGTAAAAAAGTTACTAAAATGAAACAAAATCTTATCTTTTAACAAAAATGCAACAAATATTTCACCTGAAAGTGCATACTGTTCAGCAGACGTGTCATAAACGCATCGTCATAGAAGCCACGCAGTCCCATGAAGGCCGACTGAAAAACCATGAATGTTTCATCGCGCGTATAAAGGCTCACTGACAGTGGAACAGATTTGATTCTAGTAGGATTCAAGCAATTTCAAAAACACCGCTGACCTTATGAAAACTAATGAACGGTTGTGGATAGAGTCGGACCATTTGTAGACAACATCGGTAATCGGACAACAGTTCGGCGAACAGGCGCACAAACGCCGCGCGTATTTGTTTGTCCTGAAAGAATGACACACCATCGTGAAATAGCAGAAGATAAAAATGTTGCGTTGGGGGGGGGGGGAATAAAATAATAGGCGAACTTTGATTGCTTCACTGTGCCCCGGACCAGACTGCGAGCTTCCAATAAAAGAGAAATCAATAAAAAACACCTTTCGAATACGTGAGGCGGATCGATGGCGACATGGCATAGGCATAATATTTTCCATGAACACTACAGAAAATGAAAATACCCAAGTGAAAAACAACCAACAAACCACGGCATTCGAATCATAACTGCCATTGGTCGTCGCCACACCACTGGATCGCATATCAAATGCCTCGTCGGCGTGATACACGTCGTTGTTCAGGATCTGAAATGATCAGCAGACTAATGTTTTTGGGTGAAACTGCCCAAGAATGGATAAAAATCAGGCGTAAATTCCAGCATGCCGCATTTTTTTCAAAACCGACATCACAAAAAAATTTGCGGCTTCAATCCGGCACGAAAGCGTTAGAAGTCCTTCACACCAAAGCTTGATGTTCCACAAAACTGCTTATAGAATTGCAAATGTTCGGGCAACGGTTACGTTACGATTAGATAACGCTAAACCAAGACAACCAGTCAAACAAACCATGGTCAAATATTTGGTGAGCCGCGTTGCATACGGCTCGGGCAAGGCGGGCACCTCAGAGCTTTCCGGAATGAACACCGTGCCGAGGTCAAGATCCACCGTTATGATCTCGTTCTGAAAATAACCAAAAATTTCAGAAAAACACATTGTTGCTGGCAAAAATTTTAAACTACAGTCCTCCGCACCAACCAAATGCAGCGTTTTCTCTTTCAAACTCGAGTGCACGCCCATTATGAACGGTGTGGGTGTTTCGAGCACTTCCAACGCCGTTTCCGGCAGCACTGGCACGTAGACGTGACTGTGGTGAAAGTGATCAGACCAATTATTAGGCCGCTCTCTGACAAAAGCAAAAAGCAAAAAGTTCAACACAACAGCAACTCCTTAACCACGGGCCTAAACCACAGTGATGCTCAAACAAAATGTTTCAGAGGCTGTTTGGAGTGCGCTGTGGATGATGACTACGCTGAAAAACTTTTTGCTTTTTGCTTTTGTCAGAGAGCGGCCTTAGTATTTTGTTTTTGATGCTATTTGGTTGCCATCAAAATTAAAAACGTCGGATAATATGCGAAACCGGAAACATTTCACATCTCTGTCAGAGGCGATGACTGATCATCGTTTCGAATTCCATAATTCTATCAAAAATTGAGATTTTTACACAATCAGCGATGAGAAAGGAATTAAATCACAAAATATGTTTTTGAATAAGCATTTCTGTTGACTTATGATAAACTCACTTTTAAATTTCGTGGGCCAGGACAGGAGACATAAACAGTTTGCGTCCAATCTGACATCGGGTCTAGACCAGGGTTGGGCAAACAAAAAAACGACGGCGTTTTTTTCTTAAAAAACGACGTTTTTTTTAAAAAATGCCTGGGTCGTTTTTCGTTTTTTTTAAATCCGGAATTTCCTTGATTTTCCCTGATTTTTCAGGGAAAGTACCCTGATTATCAAGGAAAATCCATTTTTTGTCCCATTTTTTTCAAAAAATTTTCGACCAATTTTTACTTTGTCGAGATACGTCGATATACGGAGTTTGACTTTCAGTGATGACCCCGGCCAAAGTTGGTCCCATGATGCGGGTCTGATATGAGATCTTAACAACTCGCTAGAAAAGGGTTGAAACCCGTTTATTTTGCCTCACAACACATAGAATTACTTCATTTAACCGCGTTTTCTTCCCAACATGAGCGTTTTCCATTTTTTGGGGGGCATATTTTGGTCATCTGGGCGTTTTGAAAAAACGTTTTTTTTTAAACGTTTTAACAAAAACGATTTTTTAAAAAAAGAACTTTTTTGCCCAACCCTGGTCTAGACTAACATTTCAGAGCATTTGGACGTCCTTACTAGGGTTAGAGAGATGTCGGGTGTCGGCTGTCGGGTGTCGGGTGCCAAAAAAGTGTAGGTGTCGGGTGTCGGGTGTCGGGTACCCCCAGATGTCGGGTGTCGGGTTTTTTAGGTCCCGACACCCGACAGCCGACACCCGACAGTTACGGTTCAAAACATCAGTATTGCTTGAGAGAAGAATTTTGAGAGAAATTTTCTTCGAACCAAATGTTTCCGAAGACGCAGAATGTGACATTTTGGTGTTTATTTCGCGTGAAAATACTTGAATTCAGTAACTTGAGCCAAAAAATTGCACTCATGATGCAAATGAGCAAAAATTTGCCTGTTTTTGGTCCAAAAACAGGTGTCGGGTGTCGGGTTTTTTTCAAAAACTAGATGTCGGGTGTCGGGTTTTTTTGCAACTGTCGGGTGTCGGGTGTCGGCTTTTTTTCTGAGATGTCGGGTGTCGGGTGTCGGGTACTTCCAGATGTCGGGTGTCGGCTGTCGGGTGTCGGGTACCCCCCCGACCTCTAACCCTAGTCCTTACACACGACCAGTCGATCTAAGCCCGCCAAAATTTGACAAAACAAAAATAACCCCTACCACCAAGTCCCATACCTGTATTTCAAGGGATACAACAGTGCAGCGAGCGCATGACAAGCATCAGACAAACGTCGATATGACACGGAATAGAAGAGCACATGACAGTCGGTGAGTACCGCACAGAACACGCAAAGCAAGTTGTGGATTGTGCCTGCAATTTGGTAATATAATATTAGTGCTTGTCTATATTTTCGGTTCGTTTTCTGACTTTGGAAGTCTGATGGCCAGCTGGTGCGTTCCCATCCTGACAACGAGGTGGGGAACGACCCTGATGTGGAAGAGGACAAAAAACTCAATCTGCACGCCGCTCTTACGCGATTGACAGCGCAACATTGGTTAATTCCGACACGGATAAAGGCAAACCAGCCGTGCTTTGCACACCTAGACCATACCGTATCACCCTGAATTCCTATACACCTAAAATGTTTCGGGTTACTGTAGCCACGTCTCGCTCAGCCAAGCCGATAAACACACACAAACGCACCCTAAATGTTTCATGATCTTGGCTCTTTCACACGCAAGCCACGCGCGACGTGGCTACAGTAACCGGAAACATTTTAGATGTATAGGAATTCAGGGTGATACGGTCTGGTCTAGGTGTGCATGGCTGGTTTGGCTTTAAAGGTGCTGGTCAACAACCCATCGACTTCGTTTAATCTTGGAGGCAGTGCACCTGAACAAAGGTGGAATATCGTGTTACTCGACCCTGACTTGGGGAGTCGATTGGTTGCTTCCTGATGTTTCACGGCCGGGTTGAAGTTTGCCCCTCAGTGAAAAAATGCAAAAATTATGCCGGGTTTCCATGGAAAGGACAATTCGCGGCAAGGTGTAATAACTTCAGAATATTAAGCACCAACGTCTGTTTCATCAGTATGATATACAGCTTTGCAGGAAACAGCTTGTATCCTGAAGGAGAAGTCATTTAGTTCCAAAAACCTGGTGTTTTTTGGTCACCGTTTTCTTCGCCGATAATTTTAAGCATCTGCGATTGACCAGCAAATGTGTTGATCGGACACAAAAATCCTCTAATTATTGTGTACATAACCTGTGCTTTTGAGTTCTTTGCACCAAATACAGCTAACGCAATAATTCAGACAACATGCGCAAGTCGGTCATTATGGGCGTGCGCGACCCCAAAAAAGACAAAACATTTTTGAGTGCTCGAATCTGCACGTTGTTTTTGAGCGCGCGCGCTGATAATGACCGACTTGCGCATGTTGTCCGAATTATTGTATTAGCTGTGTTTGGTGCAGAGAACTCAAAAGCACAGGTTATGTACACAGTAATTAGAGGATTTTTGTGTCCGATCAACACATTTGCTGGTCAATCGCAGATGCTTAAAATTATCGGCGAAGAAAACGGTGACCAAAAAACACCAGGTTTTTGGAACTAAATGTTTTCTCATTTAGGATGCAAGCTGTTTCCTGCAAAGCCGTATATCATACCGATGAAATAAATGTTTGTGCTTGATATTCTGAAATTCTTAAACGTCGCCGTGAATTGTGCTTTCCACGGGAAGCCGGCATAACTTTTGCATTTTTTCACTAAGGGGCGAACTTCAACCCGGCCGTGAAACATCAGGAAGCAACGAATCGACTCTCCAAGTCAGAGTCGAGTAACACGATATCCCACCTTTCTTAATGTGCACTGCCCCCAAGTTTAAGCGAGGTCGATGGGTTGTTGACCAGCAGCTTTAAGGCCATACATGGAAATGCTGCCTATTTTTCAACACCATTAAAATTATTCACATTTCACGCATCCTCTCCATCCAACCAAAAAAATCTTCAATCGATCTTGCTTGGAAAATTTAGAGAGACCGATCCATATCCAAACCCAGAAACCCTGAAATTAAAATGCAAAGCGCAAGAAAAAGTCGTACCGAGCTGCTTGAACAGCACCGCCACTGAATGCTGAGTTGTCGGTATCATAGGCGACTGACACGGCTGCACTATTTGTTTGTCACCTGCGGCAGGAAATGTCTCACATCTCTGATATCAGCAACAAAGAATAGTCCTTATCCGTATAATTCTTATAGGCAAACTACGCCAACACGAGCCCGATTTCGAAGGTGGCGTGTACTCAAAAGGAATAGAAGAGAAAATCATCATGCCCCATTTTGTATTCTTCAACGTGTAACACCTTTCTCAACTCAGCAACCACGTCAGAATGTTTCACTATTCTGCTAGCTGCGAAATCGAGCTCACGTTGGTGTTGTTTGCCTATACCTCCTACTAAACCAAAATTGACAGCAAAACAACCCTGCGAAATGTTCCCCGTTTCTGATATCGGAATCACTGAAACGTTTTCAACAATACCAATCGGTCGGTTAAAAATTGAAAATAAAAAAAATTAAAGACATCAACATTAAATTATCTACCAACCAGCACCCAAACTGAATTCATATGCCAGCGACCCAGGCGCGGGCATGTAAAGTCCGGATAATAAATTAGCGATCATTGATTCCAATTCCGGTTTATCAGCGATCGGTAGTGAGCAACAGTCGATGTGGGCTGTGTAGATCGATGTGAGCGCCGTCTGGAAATAAAAAAGGTTTATATTGTTCGTCTAGCACTTCGTTAGCTCGTGCGGCCGCGATAGGGCATCAAATTTAATGATCTGATGCAATTGATTCCATCACTCACTCACTGGACAGGGTGAGCTTCATGCACCAAGCATTTACTGCCGCCACTAAAATCGGCTGGTATGAAAGCTGACCAACGACACATTACACATGGATTAACGCATAATTTTCAGTTTCTGTTAACGTGTCTTGTGATCTGTCCTGATGTCCGTGATCTCTTTCTCTCTCCTTGGCGCTTTATGTAGCTTTTATTTGCTGTGGTTTTGTTATAGCCAGTGTTGTAACTATTTTTATTTCCGTAATTGTCCCACCCGGTCTTGTAACTGTGCTTCTATCACTAATTTACGTGCATGGTTTTATGCGTCACTGAGAGCAATAAACCAACCAACACATTACACCTTCTGCGCTGGTCAAAACTATTGGTGCCAAAAAATAGCTTCCTCAACGCCAAAAATCGGCAGTCCTTACAGTATTTCGTTCGTTCGCTTGATATCACACAAAAACCGACTCCAACTGACCTTAAACGTATCGACACAATCATTCTTCGATATGATTACCATACATTTGGGCGTGTACAACACCGGTGCACCGCTGCTGGCTGCTGTTGTCAGGTCGCCATCATCGTCATCATCTTCTAATTCTGGGGAAAATGAAGGTGTTTTATGTTTTTTTTGATATTTTTTTCACAAATTTCAGCAATTTGTCATTGCGTGGGGTGTGGTACAGCAAACTGGTTCCTGGTGTGAATATGATGCGGCTACAACAGTGCAGTGGCTACATTCAGGGGGGCGGGAGATGCTGTACGTTGGGGCCAAAAATTGCGGAGACATTGGGGTACAATACCCAGGATTGTGGGGGAAACGCATTTTGGGGGCGGGTGGGGATTCATGTTTTATCGGTTAAAATGTACATGAATCGCGCGAAGCACCACACAAAATTTTCGCGCTGATCAATTCTGACCGATTTTTAGCCGTTTTTTTGATCAAAAAGTGCACTTTTGGGTGCTGTGCTGCCTATCGACACGAGTATTAACTAGGGTTAGAGAGATGTTGGGTGTCGGGTGCCGGGTTTGGGGTGCCAAAAAAGTGTAGGTGTTGGGTGTCGGGTGTCGGGTGCCTCCAGGTGTCGGGTGTCGGGTTTTTTGGGACCCGACAGCCGACACCCGACACTTGCGGTTCAAAACATCAGTTTTGCCGAGAAAAGAATTTTGAGAAAAAATTTTCTTCGAATCAAATGTTTCCGAAGACGCAGAATATGTCATTTTGGTGTTTATTTTGTGTGAAAATACTTGAATTCAGTCACTTGATCCAAAAAATTGCACTATTAGTGCGAAGGAGCAAAAAGTTGCCTGTTTTTGGTCCAAAAACAGGTGTCGGGTGTCGGGTTTTTTCCAAAAACTAGATGTCGGGTGTCGGGTTTTTTTGGAACGGTCGGGTGTCGGCTTTTTTTCTCAAATGTCGGGTGTCGGGTATTTTCAGATGTCGGGTGTCGGGTGTCGGGTACCCCCCCCCCCCCGACCTCTAACCCTAGTATTAACAAACAAACAGTGATCAACAGCAGCCAACCAGAGGAAAATCGCGGTTCGAGCACCGATAACGAGGCAGCGAAATGTCTGGATCCGTCCATGTCTGTCAGTGCGCTGACGAAAAACAACGGTGCGCGATAGTCAGCCAGCACCCGCCAACCGGGCGGTTGACAGAACTGAAAAATGTCGCGAATGTACTGAGCACAGTAACGTTGCCTGTTTCGCCCTGTTTTCGCAGACAGACCGAGGTGCCAGGGCTCGTCAGTGCGAACGTCTCTGGCAAATTTGCCTCCAAAAAGCTCCACGAGCAGATTGTATTGCTCTGTGTTTCTTTTTTCTTTCAGCAGTACTCCACCATTGAATATGATATGTTTGCTTTCATCAAATTATTTTTCCACTCACCACTTCGAGCCCGTTGAAGAACGGCGCCTCCGGTCGGTCTTCGGCGGGAAATCGTTGCACGATCTTGCCCAAACTAACACCATTGCCTGAAAATATCTGTTGACTGCTGAATAGTCAATCATTGCCTCCAGCCGCACTAATTGCCTGGTGCCCTGTTGTCCCAACCCTGATTGTCCCATAACAATTTGCCCCAACTTGAACTAACCCTGATTTCATCGGCTTAGGCTCAGGCTGCACTGACGCCTATCAGTAGAAAAATGTTTTTTTCGACTAAAATTGCGAAAATTATTCTACAGCGTCCGAAACTATGTTACAAAATCGTTTGCTAAAACAGGTGAAAACAAGATTTTCCGGGCCTATAATACACACGCTGGCGGGGGGCTTGTAAAGCCAAAGGCCAAAAATTGCCTTGAAATTAGGTGTTTCACCCTCCGCCTTCTTCTGATGATATAAATGAAGCAATCTTGGTGCAAAAATTGGTTACCTGATAATCATGGAGTCGGCCTAGTTTGCTGAATCGCGAGAAAAATTTTACTCCAAGGCCCAAAATAAAATCTAAAAAGCAAAATAATCTAAAATAGGCAAATTTAGGCCTAAAATATGCATTTTTAAGCATAAAATGAGCGATTTTCAGGTCAGTGTCGTCAGAAAACGCCAAAATACCTTTTTATTGAGATTTTTTCCAAAAAGGGGCAAAAATGAGTCAAACTTTCCACCTTAAAAATCCCCCCAGGTGGGTACAGGGTACGTCCAGTGCTGTGGCTACTTTGGCGGGGCGGGTAGGGCACATAGGTGGAAAAAATCGGGGCGGGTAGGGGGATAGTGTACCTGGGGCTGGGATTTGGGGTGGGGGATTCCGGTTTGGGGGAGGGGGAAGATTTTCGGGGCGGGTAGGGTACAACACGAGGCGGGTAGGGTACAACACAAGTTTTTTCGGGTGCCTGTTTTTATGTACTAAAAAGTACATATATCGCGGGGCGAAATTTTTTGCACTTTTTAGGGTTTTCGGTCGAAATTTGGGCGTTTTGACCGAAAAATGGGCATTTTGAGGGTAAAAATCGGGGCGGGTAGGGTACCAGGGCGGGGCGGGTAGGGGGTAGGGTACCAGAGCGGGGCGGGTAGGGGGTAGCCGGTAGCGTACCAGGGGGGGAACGCCCCACCCCCCTGAGCCACAGCCAGTGTAGTGGCAGGCAAATCGTTGCAAGGTACCCCTGGGGGGATGGATCCAGATGGTTGCAAGGTACCCCCCTACCCAGCCTCCGGGAGGTTGCAAGGTACCCCTGAGATCCGAAAAAAGGGTGTTTTTTTGCATGCATTATACTGCAAATTTGGCCGAAAAATTGGTACTTTTTGCATTTTGGCCGAAAATTTTCCTAAAATACCTATTATATGGAGGTTTGCGCGCGGAGCGCGCGATTTTTGGGGTTTTGACGTCGAAAAACACCCATTTCTCCCTATAAAAACCATAAATTGATGGTTGCAAGGTACCCTCCGGGCGGGGTGGTTGCAAGGTACCTACCCTTCCCCCCCATCCCCCCCCAGCCACTACACTGGCCACAGCACTGGGTACGTCTGTTTAGGCCTGGGCACAATACCACTTTTGACACCCGATACCAATACACAATACCAATGCCGGCCCTGTACCAATACCCAATACCCAATACCAATACCAAATTCGTGACCCAATACCAATACCGGGTGAGACCCAATACCAATACCAATACCCAATACCAGATCAATACTACTGAAGTGCCTGGTATTGGGTTTGGTATTGGGTTGGTATTGGCATTGAGTATTGGGTATTGGGTTGGTATTGGGTATTGGGTATTGGTCTTAGTATTGGTTTGGTATTGGGTTTATGTATACTTGCGTATTTTTCCGCAAAATATATTTTTGGAAAAAAAACCGTTTTTTTTCCGGAAAAAAAACCGTTTTTTTTCCAAATATTTTTCCAGTACTTAAGGATACCCATGGTCCAAAAACGCCTATTTTGGAGAAAATTTTGTCTGGAAAAGGCCTGAAACAGGCTAAAAATGCACCTGGAGATTAAAAAGTGCTCATTTTGAACTGTTTAGCACCGATTTACATTGGTTTTGACAACATCCTTTCGCAACCTTTGAAAATATTTCGGAAATTTTTGGAAAAAAAACGGTTTTTTTTCCAAAAGTTGCCACTTGGAAAAATTTCCGGAAAAATAAAAACGTATTTTTCCGGGCCTCGGAAAAAAAACGGTTTTTTTTCGGTTTTTTTCCCGGAAAAAAAACGGTTTTTTTTCCGGCCCGCAAGTATAGGTTTATGGTCTGGTATTGGGTTGGTATTGGGTTTGGTATTGGGTTTTGAGTCAGGCATTGGTCTGGTATTGGGTTGGTATTGGTTTGGTATGGGTGTTTCTGAATTAGTATTGGGTATTGGTTTTGACCCAATACCTGGGCAAACCCAATACCAATACCCAATACCAATACCATGCCAGCTTCAATACCAATACCCAATACCCAATACCAATACCAAACACCGGTATTGGTATTGGTATTGGGTGGTATTGGTATTGGGTATTATGGGTGGGCACAATACCCAATACCAATACCACCCAATACCAATACCAATACCAGTGTTTGGTATTGGTATTGGGTCTAATTCTGGTATTGGGTATTGGGTATTGGTATTGAAGCTGGCCTGGTATTGGTATTGGGTATTGGTATTGGGTTTGCCCAGGTATTGGGTCAAAACCAATACCCAATACTAAACCAGAAAAACCCAATACCAAACCAATACCAAACCCAATACCTGACTCAAAACCCAATACCAAACCAATACCAAACCCAATACCAACCCAATACCAGACCAAAAACCCAATACCAAACCAATACTAAGACCAATACCCAATACCCAATACCAATACCAACCCAATACCCAATACTCAATACCAATACCAACCCAATACCAGGCACTTCAGTAGTATTGATCAGGTATTGGGTATTGGTATTGGTATTGGGTCTCACCCAGTATTGGTATTGGTATTGGGTCACCAAGTTGGTATTGGTATTGGGTCAGTGTAGTTCCTGGGGGGAGGGGGGGTCCCCCTTCCTGGGGGGAGGGGGGGTCCCCCTTCCTGGGGGGAGGGGGGGGTCCCCCCCCCCTAAGGTACACTAACCGCCGCGACCAAGGTACACTAGTACACTAACCGCCGCGCCAGGTACACTGACCGCCTCAATTTTTGCCTAAAATTGGCATTTTTAGGCCTAAAATGGGCATTTTTAGGCCTAAAATGAGTGATTTTTAGGTCAATGATGTCAAAAGTCGCCAAAATACCCTTTTTATGAAGAATTTTTTCCAAAAAGGGGCAAAAATCGGTCAAATTTTCTATCCCAAAAAGTGACTTTTTCCTGGATTTGGGTCTTCCCCCCCCCCTCCCAACCCAGGGAGGTACACTAACCGCCGCACGGAAAAAAGGGGTAGGTACACTAACCGCCGCGCCGGACCAGGAACTACACTGTATTGGGTATTGGGTATTGGTACAGGGCCGGTATTGGTATTGGGTATTGGTATTGGGTGTCAAAAGTGGTATTGTGCCCAGGCCTATTGGGTATTGGGTATTGTGCCCACCCATACGTCTGTTCCCCCTCCGAAAAAAGGGGGTACCGCCTGTTCCCCCGCCTGGGCCTGACCAGGAACTACACTGACACTGACCCACACTACACATCCACAGCCACAACCAACGTTCTCTGTCGCTGTCAAATCCAATCACCGCAAAATAATCCACTAGTCGGTTTCGTTTCTCCGAGCTTGTCCGTTCGTCATCCCCATTATTTTGCATGGTCTCCTTTGCTTCGATCGAAGTTGCGCTTTCCGGTGAACCCTTTTCAGCCATCCTTTGCGACTGCGACTGATGGCGGGTCGCAGAAACGAATTATGATTTCTCTGAATTAAATAAAGCATCCGGTTAATTGCAGCAAAACCACTCGCTGTGTTTTCTGAAGTTCGTTCAAATCAAAACATTTCTTTCTCATTCTGTTTTCCGGGACTCGATCGGGTTCTCTTCTCTATGATCATCAGATCGTTGAGTGACCCCCTCTTGTGCGGTGGCAAACAGAGATCGGAAACGGGCCCGGTAAAGTCAGCCCGGCCCGCTGAAGGGCCGTACGTCGGCCCGGCTCGGTCAACCCATTTTCAAGGGTCGAAGTAAGCGGCCACGATGTTATATAACTGAACTTCAATAAGCCAGATTACAATAGTTGGGCGGAAAACTCTGCTAGGCATAAAGACAACAAGTCTGTGGTTGTTTTGTCGTGCAAAAGGCGAACAGATCGCAACAAGTTATTATAGATGCAGCAACATTTTATTGAGCGACGTTTTGCGCAGTTTGTTGGCAAATGACCTACAGTATATAGGTGTGTGTGACTACGAAAATGTCATGTTCAAGAAAAAAGGATTCCCAATCGCAATCAGAGTGTGTTATTATAAATACACATGCCACAGGCCCTGTCAGCAGTTGGGCGTGGACGCAGCAATCACTTGTCGGTGTCATCGGAGACGAACGTGGAACAAACAGTGTCGTCCGGCACGGGCCGTGGTGTGCGGGACGGTCTGTCACTAGGAACGAAGCGCCCCATTATCAGAAACCCATGCTTGATCAATGTTTCACCGTTCCTTTATGAATCAGGCATCGATGTTTTGTCAAAGGGTGGAATTTTCGAACCGGTGTAAAGGTCAGTTGGGCGTAAAGGTCGGTGTAAAGTTCGGTCGAAAGCTCGGTCGGCGCAGCTCGATGTAAACGTGAAACATTGCCTGTTATTAACGTGGAATGTTTCAAGTTTACACCGAGGTCTATCACACTGAGCTGCCGACCGAGCTTTCCACCGACCTTTACACCCAACTGACCTTTACACCGTTTCGAAAATATCACCCAAAGATTTCTATCTCTTCTATCAATAAACAGGCCAGTTTGCGCCGGCGATTTTTGAGCGAACTGACAGGTTTGCGCGTATGCAGTCTGTCACACGATCAGTGCCTGTATTCACGGTCACCCACCTCGTTGTGTACAAAATTGGGCGCGAAAGTACCTGTCCCAAAGACGTGCCCAGTTTGAGCCGGATTACGCCTGCTATTTGACACTATGAGACTGTTTGCGGTTGCGCCACAGGGGAAGGGATTATGGGCTGAGCCAACAGCCAATCAGTGTTGGGTCAGTGTGCTATATAAACGAGTGGGTTTGCTCAGCACAAACATCATTCAGCACTTTCTCAGCGTATCCACCAATTATTCTATCTAGCATCATTCAGCACTTTCTCAGTCTTGGTTGTGCCTCCCGGGCTGCAAGAATGAGATACTCCGATGTATGACCAGCATGCATCCATTCTTGGTTGTGCGTTCCGGGCTGCAAGATTGGAACAGGCCTGGCGTGCAGAGGGGTAGCATAGTGCACGCAATGATTATCCAGCGCATCAACCGATTATTCCGCCCAGCATCATTCAGCACTTTCTCAGTCTTGGTTGTGCCTTCCGGGCTGCAAGAATGAGGTTACTCCGATGCATGACCAGTATGCATCCATTCTTGGTTGTGCCTTCCGGGCTGCAAGATTGGAACAGGCCTGACTTGCACAGGGGTAGCATAGCGCACACAATGATCACCCAGCGCATCAACCGCCAGTTATTCCGTCCGTCATCGAAAATGTTCTTCTGTGACGCTTCAACGCTTTTAGGGATAGCGAGATTATTTAAGCCGCTAAACCAATCGCGTTGGGGCCCTCAAAGAACGTGTACCAGCAGCTTAATACTATTACCCAGCGCATCAACCAAACTTATTCCCTCCCCCAGCATCAGCTACTTCATGCGCTCAATTCTCCCAAGCCGGTTCACTGCCCAAATAGTCAGTTCCAGTTCCGTTTGCCATCCAGAGGGGTATACTTACAATATGCAATGGCGTATTGAAGCAAAAGTTTCAGTTTTCAGATGGCTTGCCTTTTCGCGCTCATGTCAGTTTCGTGGCGCCGTATTGTTGCCCTGCTCTCCAGTGGTCAATACAAAAAAAATTTTTAAAAAAATTATTCCTGCCAAAATCTGCCCAATACGATAAAAAATGAGCGCTCAAATACAAAATAGGGGTGCATATAAAGCACAGGTGATACGAAAACCATGCTATCCAATGGTCGATAAGTACCAACCAATAGTCAGGTACACACCCGTACCCTTCCCCAGGTGGTGTGGGTGTGATGGTATGGCTTTCTGATATTCGGGATGGGAATTTTGGGTGAAATTATGACAGGTACATGTATTATTATTAGTAATTATTATTATTATTAGTAGTAGTAATTATTATTAGGTACACGTACACGACCAATGCAAATAAGCTGCACATAGTGTGAAATTAGAGTGAATACAAAATAGAATCACTCCTTTCGGGTCTGGGGCATGGATGAATAAATGCCCACCCAGTCACATGTACGTGTGTAGTCATTATGTCTAGATGGCACAAAACGACGATTATGGCACCCATGGTAGCGTTATAGGTGATGTCAACAGTAGCAATTTTTATGCAAAAATTTGCACTTTTAGAGCAAAAAAATCGAGATATTTTCGAATTTTGAAATAACAAAAAAAAAAATTTTTTGAACTTTTGGAACGATTTTTTTTAATAAAAAAATTTTTTTTAAAAACTGCTGCTCTCCTTTGTAAGTTATTGTCGAACAAACAAGATGCGAGATCAAACTCCAATTATTTATCAGTTCTGGGTATGGTATATTGTAGCGCATACCATGGAGATGTTTATGGTTAAAAACAAAAAGAAAACAGCAAGAAAACCACTAAAATGTGAATAAAAATTAGAAAACGCAAAGCATGTAAAATGGATCACAAGCACTCACACACACACACAAACAAAAAACAATAAATCATAAAAATGTTAAAAATGCTCATAGGACAATAGTTAGGTTGATAAATGTACAAAACTATGTGTAAATCAGAGCTTCCACACGAAACGGACGTTAACAATTGGCGCCATTTCTTTCGAGTACTCACAAAGTTCTTGACACCATCGGTCTATGATCACAAGGGAGAATAAATGGGACATCAATGCATAAAAAGAGTTACCAATTTTGTATTCAATGAGCACAAATACGGGG
>JASAMV010002602.1:0-25392 GCA_030248065.1 Rhynchonema sp. JSB1_4 | reverse complement strand
TGTTTATGCATCCTACTTCGTTCAGTTACGTATTGCTCTATGTACCTAACCTAACCTGACTGGATTTCCAGCTTTTGCAGATTTTCCAGATCAGGTACCGGGGAAGCTCGATATATTCGCAACGCCGGTTACTAATCCAGTCGACAAGCTTGATCAATTAGCGCATCAAGCTCATTGCATCAGCTTCGATGGAGTGCGCAGCACCGATGCATCCTTCAAGCGGCGAGTCCATTCGTCGCGAACCAATGCCGGACGTCAATTCCCGGAAGAACAATCAGGTGCCGGACATGAATCCCCGGTCAAACAACGAGGCAATGCCGGATGCCCGATTCCGGAAGGGAGCCGCCGACGACCAGGGCAGTCACGCGGGGCAGAGCGAACAGACCGGCGGATGCATAGGTCAGTCTGGAGAGGCAGTGATCCTCCCACACCATCGGTCGCGGAGGGACCGGATGGCTGATATTGGGCGAGGAGAGTGATGTTTCATTTCTTGAGAACCATGTTTTTGGGCTTTCGGAGTGCATTGACCGTAAGGTGGAAGACCACGAGTAGAATGCTAGAGTCGATAAGCCAGGAGATAGCCACTGTGGTCAATTCGACCGAGTTAGATGGAGTGTATACCGACCGGACATGAAAGCTGGACAGGCGCAGGCAGCGCAGGTGTTCCATGCAGTACCGGCGGACGAGGCGTTGTTGACCGCCAGCCAGGCGCGGAGGGCGCAGGAGATCTACGATGAATGGCTGAGCGAAGCAAGATTGCGCACGGCGCAGAGTGAAGCGAGGGGGTGCCGCGTGGCGCAGGAGATCAGTGTGAACGGACGAAAAGGAGTTCCGCATGAAGAAGGGACAAGGAGTCCATGTGAAGGAGGAGAGGGCGCGGGAGGAAAGGCCGCCGAACTCTGTGAGGCCATGGGGCCTGGAGGGAGAGGGCAGGAGCCTGAACAAGCGTCGAAAGGGCAGGAGACTGGAGGAGTGATGCCAGTGCGACAAGCCCGTTATGTGAGACGGGCGCAGAAGGGCTGCGAATTCGAAAAATTTGCGTTTACCATTGTACGTATGTATATGTACTTCGTCCTCAGACAATGTAGATTTCGAGACTCTAGAAGTGTGCAGTTGTTGATGTGGCTAATAATGAACAGAGATTTGATGGTGGCATCAAAAGTTATCTGATTAGTCGCTGTGCTGGGATTTGGCTACAGGATCAGTTCGGAGTTCGGGCCCGAGGCAGGTGCAGAATCAAGCAAACCACATTGATATTGAGTACCAGATCGAACTTGAACGAGTGCAGCAAGTAGAGCCGTATAATACTTTCGAATAGGCACATGTGAATCCACTGTTTGAGGCTGTACACAGTACGAGCATGGACGGTTGATTGTAAATCACATCGTCCACCCGATCATGTGTGTTCAGTTTTTTGTTTCATTCACTGAAATGTGAACAACAGGTCCAAAAGCCGTTCTGGTAGAGCATGTATCGGATGAACATCTCCACAGTTGCCATAGTCATAGGCACCTCACCTAGTGCATGCACGTGGTGAATGCGGTCACATTATATTCACACTCTCAGAAATATAGCGCTGTGGAATGCCATTGATTCAA
Source organism: Rhynchonema sp. JSB1_4 (assembly GCA_030248065.1). Lineage (NCBI taxonomy): Eukaryota > Metazoa > Nematoda > Chromadorea > Monhysterida > Xyalidae > Rhynchonema > Rhynchonema sp. JSB1_4. The sequence goes on along the minus strand of JASAMV010002602.1, from coordinate 23,794 downwards.
GATCAAGACACCTGGTAAATCAATTATTGTATGCAATCACGTGGTTACTGTCGAAGGAATTGATGAATTAATGACAAGATTCGTTGGATGTTGCGGATCATGATACGCACACGTGCACGTACAGTCTTCTTCGCTCGTACCGACTGTTTCCGTTTTCGTAGTCTGCACCGGATTGGCAGCGTGGAACATCAGTTTGTCACCTGCAGTCACTTTGGATGACATATCGATCACCCGGTGGTTGTGTGTGTCCGTCGGTACACATCGCACTTCGCATGGATACCGTCGGTGCGCGTCGAGCTCGTAGAAACCGGTCAGCACCAATGTCGGATGCTGTTGTTGTTGTTGGTCCATTTCATGCATTTCGACATCACCGTTAGTGAACCGCTGTGATCTGGACTGTCGCCTTTGACGCCAGCATCTGAAATTCACACTGTTTTGGGACGAACATTGACGTTGTACCCAGTAATTCGTATTCACCACGACGGTGTTCTTAGCCGGTTCTCAGTCTTCGCGCCGTTCTGCAAAGTTCCCGCAGTCTTGGCGAACGGATCTGTTTGAACCACTTTAAACTTGTTTCCCTGGTTAAAGAAGAACGTATAAAAAAACTGTTCTCAGCGAGTCCTTATAACTGTGGTTTTTGTATAGTTTTAGCAAAATCGAATTGGCAACCGATTCTTAGCCGGTTATTGATTGGTTCCCGCAGTTCACAAGCACCACAGAACAGGAACTTGATGGGAATGATGTCAAAAGCGAGGTTGTAATTGAGAACCCAATGGTGATTATCGGACGGAATTTGTTGTCAAGTTTCCCCAACATACTTTTTGACGTGCTCCCTGGCGATGTTGAACAGATAGAAGAGCATGTTGAGTGTGTTCATGAGTGATGCGCTCAGCCAAAATGACAACACTCCGCCGACACCGGCCATGAACGTGGCTGGTTTGAGCTTCAACGATTGTATGATATGTGGATATGGCTGATGCATTTGATAGGTGACCCGATCGGTCGAATCAACCGCAGTGCCGCGTAGGATATGGTTGAGCCCAGGAAGCGTCGAATTGATGGACAGACGTGCATCAAGTATTAACTGTTGCTTCCTGGAGCTCGATGTCACAGCCAACCGGTCGGTCACTTTGAACGTTTTAGATCTGCAATCCAACATACACATACAGGGCCAGCCAAAAAATACGGAAACCCTTTTGCGAGACCAGATCTCGGCCGTGGTTGCGTATTGTATACAGTACCATTTGCACACTGAGACCATGGCATTGCATTCGAAAGCATCGGCGAATTTGTTTTTTTAGTTAAATGTTGGTGTGGTCGATAGCTTCGAAGCAAGGTTTGGTGAAGAATATTTTGTTCGTTACGATTTTTACATGCGTTTGTCAGAAGGCAATTTGGCGGCTTCCAGCTCCGTAGCTTATTCCAGGAAGTACGTGAGGAAAACTAACTTGAACAACAAAAAAATTTGATCGCTTGCACTTTCGAATGCGATACCAAAAACATCTCCATTTGTAACCACGGCCGAGACCTATGCCCCGCAACAGGGTTTCCGTACTTTTTCGGCCACCCTGTCATCCACTTCACACAGCTCGCACCCAGCAGCACTGGCTTGGGCTCTGTCTTAAAGGTGCTGGTTAACAACCATTCGACCGCGCTTGATCTTGGGGGTAGTATATATAAACAAAGTTTGGACATCGTGTTACTCGACCCTAATCTGGTGAGCCGATTGGTTGCTTCCTGATGTTTCACGGCCACGTTGAAGTTTGCCCCTCGTGAAAAAAACCGAAAAAATTTGAAACGCTGCTGTGACACGAAAAGGCTGTTTCAAGGTTTGACACTAGAGTGACAGCAACCTCCAACAGTGTGCCGAAAACCGCAATGCACAAAGGCTGTTGAAACGTCCGCATTGTTGAATAAAAAAAATAAAAGGTTTAAAAAATCTGGCCATTTTTTGTTAGGATTTTCTACTCGTATAATTTTAAGCATCTGTGGTGAATGAAATAAGTTGTCAATTACAAATAAAAATCCTCTAATTATCAAGTTTTTTGTTTGTGCTCCCCAGTTTTCAAAACCCTACACAGCTCACACAATGTTTACCACAACATGCGCAAGGTAGCCATTCCACAGCGCACACACACAACAAAGCTTGCCAGCTGAAACATTGCTGTGTTGTCACTGTGCCGGCTGTGTGTTGTCGTTGTGTGTGCGCTGTGGAATGGCTGCCTTGCGCATGTTGTGATAAACATTGTGTGAGCTGTGTAGGGTTTTGAAAACTGGGGAGCACAAACAAAAAACTTGATAATTAGAGGATTTTTATTTGTAATTGACAACTTATTTCACTCACCACAGATGCTTAAAATTATACGAGTAGAAAATCCTAACAAAAAATGGCCAGGTTTTTGAAACCTTTTATTTTTTTATTCAACAATGCGGACGTTTCAACAGCTATTGTGCATTGCGGTTTTCGGCACACTGTTGGAGGTTGCTGTCACTCTAGTGTCAAACTTTGAAACAGCCTATTCGTGTCACAGCAGCGTTTCAAATTTTTTCGGTTTTTTTCATCAGGGGCAAACTTCAACGCGGTCGTGAAACATCAGGAAGCAACCAATCGGCTCACCAGATTAGGGTCGAGTAACACGATGTCCAAACTTTGTTTATATATACTACCCCCCAAGATCAAGCGCGGTCGAAGGGTTGTTAACCAGCAGCTTTAACAACTGCATGCACGTTTGCGAGCCAAAGATTGCGACCCGCCGCATTTTTGGGTTCACAGTGCTATTTAGCAAAATTAGAGTAGTATGAAGTTAAACGGCATTCGGTCTGGTTTTCCATCCTGGCTGAGTTTGATCCTTGCCTTGAGGTGCAGAAAAATTAGGTCGGAAAATAAACTAGATGCAATAATTTCATGCACAAACTGGCATACATTATGAAGGCGAGCCATGTGCTTCGTCTGGTATTGGCAGTTTTCGTTTAGGTCTCGCCATATTTTTTGCTGATCTCGATTAACCATACCGTACTGACCACAAAATTATTCAAAACCTGCATTGCGGCACTGTATTGCACGATTTTCTGCATTCGGCCTCGGACGCCGACCAATATTCTGCTCTGGCATTCGCATCAGAAGTGTCATTTGACGCCTGCGACATTCGCCATAGATGACCGACCATTGACAACGAGTAGGGAGCGAACTTGATCGATCGGTAGGACATTGAAGTACATTTTGGATATGATGATACACCTGACCGGTGGTCAGAAATTATTTTTCAATTAATCGCGCAATGGGGTTGCGCGTGCTCAAAGTATTGGCCTAATCTAATGTAGTCAACACATCTGCGCATATTTCGTGCCAACGCAGCAAGATGTCTTTTGTCGTCAGCGCGCAACAACTATCCAAGTGTGTTATGGCAAACAAGCAACCGTGAATTCATTTCTTCGTGATCACCTGGTAGGGCTTGCTGTCGCTGCGTTATTTGTAAGCAAACCACGTGAACTGTATAAGAACACACGGTTGCGCAGTTTGGGTCAGGACGAAGTGCAGATGCGTGGGCTACAATAGAATTAGCCAAAATATTCATTTCACCAACCTTTGTATGTGATCGGCGAGCATTCCAGACTGTTTTCAATTTCAATTCTACGACATTCAAAATGACAGTCGTAAATAGGCTTATGCCTGTGATCATCGCATGGCGATGATTCGGTATTGACCAGTGAATACTCTGAATCCACTGAAACCACAGTCAAACTTGACTTGTTGTAGTCCCGTTCGCGTCTCAACAATGGCTCCAGATTGATGCCAATGTGACTCGGTTCGAACCAGACAGAACTGTGCTGCGCCAGAAACTGGTTGGTCTTGAATCGTAACAATTCATTCGCGCTGAACGTGTTCATGATCAATGCGCGATCGGGTGTCGTGTAGGCGACTGACAAGTCGTGACCAAACTCGATACCGTACCCAATCGACCAGCATTCGATGTCGTCGTCTAAGACAACCAAAGTGGCGTTCGAATATGGATAACCGGGATTGGTATCATGAAGACCGGCAAGCTGCAACAACACACCTCGGATGTATACCATAGGATAGGGTGGTTGATGCCAAGCGCAAAGTGACATGACTGATGACTGATTTTGTCTGCGCCTTTGTTCTCTGATAACAGCAAAAAAGCGAAATTTCGCTACACTCTTTGCTTTTTTCAGTCTCATCAGAGTTATGTGATGAAGCAAAGCATGTGATATGCAAACAAACCATTGGTTTAATGAACAGCTCAAGCGTGTGCATTGTCACGTTGTAGGATTCGACCAGGCCAGCGAACCATGCAACCAAATCTGCCGTGATTGCGCTCGCGTAAATTTTGCGATGCAAGGTCAGTACAACTGGGGCCAGGTCAAAACCAGTCAGATCAGACATGTTTATGCCACTGATATCATCGCCCATCCAATGAGCAAAGCTGTCACTGCCTTCGGTAAGGTTCAACGCGTTGTGATCCCCATCTACTGATGTGGCAACGATGTCCCTCAATATCAAACGAGCTGCCATCGCCACCAAGTCCTTCTGTTGCTGTTCCGTGTGCAAGTGCCACATTCGAAAACAGCGTTTGAAGAACATTCCGCCCGAGTAACTGTCATTTGAGCCCACATGTGCCAAACTGACGTTGAATTCTGCCGCGCACCGACGTACGGCCGATTCGTAGTGCTGGGCGGCAGTCGCGTTCGGCCAGTCACTCGTCACATCCAGCAGCTGATTCAGCCTGTACAATGTGCGAAGACGTGCATGGCGCAAATCAGGTCACACCTGCGTTTAAGTTACGAGGCGCACGCTCATGCCCGCGTGAACCCAAGCTTGAGTAAATCTGACACTCCAGACCTGTATGGTGGCCGGGCAATTGAGCAAAGCACATTTGGGCAGAGCAAGAAAAAAGGGCAGAGCTCTTATTTTGTCCCAATGGCTGATGTAGGCTTGTGCTGCTTGGCTTAGGCCTACACTTAGGCTTAGTTTTGTGTTTGGTCTAAGGCTTAGGCTTAGGCCTATTTATTTTTAGGTTCTGCTCTATTGGCATCTGCTCTTTTTCATATGCTCAAAGTGGTCTTGCCCAAACGTGCTTTGCTCAACTGCCCAACCATCGAACGGGCCTGAGCGCTATAGTAAACGTAATACCCGGGTGACAACTACGTAACGTTGTCGAACTAACACATTAGCTTGACCGTTGTTCACACGTGACAGCCGTTCGTAAATGTCGAACCAGAAGGCGGTAGGATGTACGACATAGTACTCGGATACTTTTGTCCAAAAGGCAAGCTTTTCCGGATCTAGAAAGAATGCTCTCGCAAGCCATTTCGTTTTCTGGTTTTGGGTGTTTAGGTTGGGGGAAAACACGTTTCCAAAAAACATAAAATAAACATGAGTGTTTTCAATGAAAATTGTGGTGTTGAGTTGATACTAGACATTCATCATGGTACAACGATTCAACATAACAGGTGCATTGTATATGTACATGTACGTGCGAACTCAAATTGTACACCTCTCAGAATGAAGACTGGTAAACGAAATTCCAGGTCACGAAGGAAAAAGCGCACTCGCACACACTTACCCGGAAACATGATTTCTAACAGGCGCTTGTCGAGTCGACTCTGCCTGAATCTTTCGAGTCCAACGCCATATTTGTGATGCAAATGTGGCCCATCGGTCATAAGATCGGTGATCGGTCGTTCATGACGATAGATGGACTGAACGTGTTTTCGCATGCCCAATCGGATCTGTGCCGTCAGCGTTGTGTCGTGAATGAATTCGCTGAATGCCGGCAAATGGATGAAATCTTTGTTTCCATTCTGGAGCGCGGCCAGGTCACGCACGAAGCGCTCGAGATAGTTTTCGTCGACCAAAGTGTTGTAAGCGGCAAACATCGCCCACACATCCAGCATAACGTCATTGCTGTACGATCCGCCATATCGATTCACGTAGCACAACGTCCAGTTCATTTTGCTGTAGTCTTTCGCGCTCGAAAACTTGGTCTCCTGGGTTGTGTCGACGACTTTCGCGTAGTCGCGGAATGTCAGCCACTGAAGAGAAACATTACCTGGGTCGGTATGCTACTGGCATCCTACATATATAATAGCTCGGATGGGTGGTCGTCGACCAAGGTCGGAGTTGACTTTGCGTTGGCATCAAAATGTTTTTGCTCAATTAATTGTGAAGCAACAGTCAGCAACTTGCGAACTGGCTGCATTACTCCTTCTGCGAAAACAAGGTTGAAACGGGTAACCAAAAAAACAAGCTTCTGTATACTAACCATGTGTGATACAGCGAAGCAGAACAAGAGTATCAGCACGACGTAGCGCACCAGTTTCTCAGTTATAGTTGCCGCGTTGGCTAAATGACGTAGGCCACCTGAAGTTACTTTCAATAATATCATCGAATTATGTTTCACAATAGTGCAATACCAGTGTGAACGACTCAGAATGAGGCATCAGTGAAATGCAATCCGATCCGAGCAACTAACCAAGTTCAGTGTTGGCAAAGAACGCGTTGTTCATGAACCACGACCACCAGGGTTTATTTTCAAGCAGTAAACTGTCGTCACTGGTTTGTGTTCCACAAATCGTTGGCAGTTTGCCACAACATTTGCATGCCGGCTGCATGTTTGGTCCCGCACTTGTGATATACTGGCGTTGTGAAACAGATGGGATTACCTAAGAAGCATTGTTCAACGTTCACTCGGTAACGATTTCCGATAATTAAGGGCGCGGCCATGCAAACGCGGACGCGGGTCTGGGACATAGAATATTTTTCTGACCCGCGACCCGCGCCCGCAAGTGCGGCCATGCAAACGCGGAGCGGGTCTAACACATAGAATATTTTTCTGACCCGCGACCCGCGCCCGCGATTGCATGGCCGCGCCCTAAGATCGAACCTCAAGCTTAGTCTTTCAACTCAGTTATAAGTTACAAAGCAAAGCAAAACACGTGTTGAAAAAACGTTAAAAGTTGTCCAGAGACGGTTAGTGCTGAAAATTACATATGGCGAAAAAGCGCGATAACATGCAAAAATTTATATCGAAAATGAAATGTTTTTCAGTGCTGCACTTCAATAAAGCAACCGGGAGAAGTCCTTGAACGAAAGTTTTGCTGTAGTCATCCTAGCGCATGCGTGAACCTGTGTTGTGCAAAAAACTTTCAGGAATCAACACCATTTGCCAACAGGTTTCTCGTTGACACATAGCAAGCACCAACGTGAATTCACTTCTGTCTTACACCGGCATTCTTCGTCTCACCACGGCAAGTGTCTAACAACAGTGGTGTCGTTGGGAAATCGAAAAGTCAGGGTACCGGATACCCAAAATAAAAAATCTCGGATACCAGGGATGTACTCCAACTCTTTTATGTAATTTGTGCCGGCTAAATTGTAAACACCTATAGGTATTCATCATTACTGTCACGCCTCGAGCGGTTGTTGATGTTTACCCTTTTCGTGTCTGAAACGAAATAAAGTATAGTCCATCCACCAGCTCATGGCACTTTGTGTTGCTGCTGGCTGGTTTGTTCCCTTCCTCCTCGTTCTAATGAAAGAGAAATTGAGTGTGACCGATTTTGCAAAAAAACTAAAAAATAATAAAATGTGTCGAAACAGATTGAATTCGATCAAATTTAAAATTAAATTAAATTAAAATCGATAAAACACGTCGATTTCATAAAAACCACAATTCAGGAGCAAAAATAATTTTTTTCGGAAACTCAATTTCTCTTTCATTAGAACGTGGAGGAAGGGAACAAGTCGGCCTGCAGCATCACAAGTGACATGAGCTGATGGAAGGACTATACTGCTACTACTACCAGGGGGGTTGTTGCCCCCTAAAATAAAATCTCGGATACTCAGGAGGTTGTTCAAGAAAGGTCAATTTTTTAGACTTAAATTGAGCAAAATCGCTGCTGGAAGCGCAACAATGGTCATTTTGGGGTTATGCTTGCGCCAGCGAACGATTTTGAGCATTTTGGAGGTAAAAATTGGGCGCTTTTTACGGTTTTCGGAAAAATTTCAGTGTAGGGAACCAGTGGTTTAAAAAAAATTTTTATTAAAAAAAACATTAAAAAAATTCGTTCTAAAAGTTACAATTTTTTTTAATTATTTCAAAATTCGAAAATTTATCTTTTTGCTCTAAAAGTGCTATTTTTGCATAAAAATTACACGTTGAAGAATGAAAAGTGGAGGATGATGATTTTCTCTTTCTATTCGTTTTGAATGCACACCCCTTCGAAATCGGGCTCGTGGGTGTAGTTTAGTTTTCCTTCACAGTGTAGGTGGGCACAATCAATGGTGTAGCTGGGGGAGTGGGGGGGGGGGGCTCCCCCCAGGTACAGTACCGTATTGTCGGAAATAGAACCCCCCATTAATCGACCCCCAGTAATTGAACCCCCCCCTAAATGGCTCGAAATCAAAAATAAAACCCCCCCATTAATTGATCTTTATTAGCAGAAAAAGTCCCAACCCCCAACCTTCACCGTACCACATGTTTGGTGGTATGGTTGGGCTGTGTTGTTGTGTCAAACGTTGTTTAAGCTTGCGTACACAACAGAATACAGCTTTTTAAGCATAATTCCCTGTTGAAGTTAGAAAATACCGAAAACAGCCATTTTTATGGGCATTATTACATGATTTTTTTCGTTGGGGGCAAATGAAAAATATAACCCTCCCTATTGACCCCCCCTAAATTGAACCCCCCAAAATGCGGGGCGGCAACCTCCCTACTGTACCGGCCGAGCGAGGGGGGGGGGGGTCGTACCACTTGGGGGGTCATCTGGAAACCGAAATTTTTTATGTCTAAATACTGAAGAAAATGTGGCCTAAAACACTAATTTCGCGCGCAGCGCGCGATTTTTCGCCTATTTGCAGACAAATATGCTAATTTTATGCAATTTTAAGCCAAAAATGAATGTTTTGGGTGAAAAGTTAGGTGGGGCGGCATACAGTGGTGTAGCTACCCAGGCGGGGCGGCAACCTACTGTACCACCCAAAATGCTGGGCGGCAACCTACCTACTGTACCAGCCGAGCTAGGGGGGTCGTACCACTTGGGGGGGGTCATCTGGAAACCGAAATTTTTTATGTCTAAATACTGAAGAAAATGTGGCCTAAAACACTAATTTCGCGCGCAGCGCGCGATTTTTCGCCTATTTACAGACAAATATGCTAATTTTATGCAATTTTAAGCCAAAAAATGAATGTTTTGGGTGAAAAGTTAGGTGGGGCCAGTGTAGTTCCTGGGGGGGGGGGGGGGGGGGGGGGGGGCCCCCCCCCCCCCTAAGGTACACTAACCGCCGCGACCAAGGTACACTAGTACACTAACCGCCGCGTCAGGTACACTAACCGCCTCAACTTTTGCCTAAAATGGCCATTTTTAGGCCTAAAATGGGCATTTTTAGGCCTAAAATGTGTGATTTTTAGGTCAATGTTCTCAAAAGTCGCCAAAATACCCTTGTTCTGAAGAATTTTTTCCAAAAAGGGGTAAAAATAGGTCAAATTTTCTACCTCAAAAAGTGACTTTTTCCTGATTTTGGGTCTTCCCCCCCCCGGGAGGTACACTAACCGCCTCACGGAAAAAAGGGGTAGGTACACTAACCGCCGCGCCGGACCAGGAACTACACTGGGTGGGGCGGCAACCTACCTACTGTACCAGAAGAGGGGCGGCAACCTACCTACTGTACCAGGCGAGGGGCGGCAACCTACCTACTGTACCTTGGGGGGGGACCCCCCCACCCCCCCCCCCCAGCCACACCATTGGGCGGCAACCTACCTACTGTACCAGGGGAGGGGCGGCAACCTACGAACCTACCTACTGTACCAGGCGAGGGGCGGCAACCTACCTACCGTATTGTCGGAAATAGCACCCGGGGGGTCTTTTTTTTCACTGGGGTCATTTTGGGGGGTTCAATTTATGGGGGGGTCAATTATTGGGAGGGTTATATTTTTCATTTGCCCCCCCGACGAAAAAAATCATTGTTAATAATGCCCATAAAAATGGCTTGTTTTCGGTATTTTCTAACTTCAACAGCGGCAATTATGCTTAAAAAGCTGTATTCTGTTGTGTACGCAAGCTTAAACAACGTTTGACACAACAACACAGCCCAACCATACCACCAATCTGTGGTACGGTGAAGGTTGGGGGTGGGGTTCTATTAATGGGGGGGGGTCAATTAATGGGCCGTTTGTATTTTTGATTTCGAGCCTTTTTGGGGGCGTTGAATTACTGGGGGGGGGTCAATTAATGGGGGGTTCTATTTCCGACAATACGGTACTGTACCTAGGGGGGACCCCCCCCCCCACTCCCCCCCCCAGCTACACCATTGATTGTGCCCACCCACACTGTGAAGGCAAACTAAACTACACCCACGAGCCCGATTTCGAAGGGGTGTGCATTCAAAACGAATAGAAAGAGAAAATCATCATCCTCCACTTTTCATTCTTCAACGTGTAATTTTTATGCAAAAATAGCACTTTTAGAGCAAAAAGATAAATTTTCGAATTTTGAAATAATTAAAAAAAATTTTAACTTTTAGAACGAATTTTTTTAATGTTTTTTTTAATAAAAATTTTTTTTAAACCACTGGTTCCCTACACTGAAATTTTTCCGAAAACCGTAAAAAGCGCCCAATTTTTACCTCCAAAATGCTCAAAATCGTTCGCTGGCGCAAGCATAACCCCAAAATGACCATTGTTGCGCTTCCAGCAGCGATTTTGCTCAATTAAGTCTAAAAAATTGACCTTTCTTGAACAACCTCCTGAGTATCCGAGATTTTATTTTAGGGGGCAACAACCCCCCTGGTAGTAGTAGCAGTATAGTCCTTCCATCAGCTCATGTCACTTGTGATGCTGCAGGCCGACTTGTTCCCTTCCTCCACGTTCTAATGAAAGAGAAATTGAGTTTCCGAAAAAAATTATTTTTGCTCCTGAATTGTGGTTTTTATGAAATCGACGTGTTTTATCGATTTTAATTTAATTTAATTTTAAATTTGATCGAATTCAATCTGTTTCGACACATTTTATTATTTTTTAGTTTTTTTGCAAAATCGGTCACACTCAATTTCTCTTTCATTAGAACGAGGAGGAAGGGAACAAACCAGCCAGCAGCAACACAAAGTGCCATGAGCTGGTGGATGGACTATACTTTATTTCGTTTCAGACACGAAAAGGGTAAACATCAACAACCGCTCGAGGCGTGACAGTAATGATGAATACCTATAGGTGTTTACAATTTAGCCGGCACAAATTACATAAAAGAGTTGGAGTACATCCCTGGTATCCGAGATTTTTTATTTTGGGTATCCGGTACCCTGACTTTTCGATTTCCCAACGACACCACTGTTGTTAGACACTTGCCGTGGTGAGACGAAGAATGCCGGTGTAAGACAGAAGTGAATTCACGTTGGTGCTTGCTATGTGTCAACGAGAAACCTGTTGGCAAATGGTGTTGATTCCTGAAAGTTTTTTGCACAACACAGGTTCACGCATGCGCTAGGATGACTACAGCAAAACTTTCGTTCAAGGACTTCTCCCGGTTGCTTTATTGAAGTGCAGCACTGAAAAACATTTCATTTTCGATATAAATTTTTGCATGTTATCGCGCTTTTTCGCCATATGTAATTTTCAGCACTAACCGTCTCTGGACAACTTTTAACGTTTTTTCAACACGTGTTTTGCTTTGCTTTGTAACTTATAACTGAGTTGAAAGACTAAGCTTGAGGTTCGATCTTAGGGCGCGGCCATGCAATCGCGGGCGCGGGTCGCGGGTCAGAAAAATATTCTATGTGTTAGACCCGCTCCGCGTTTGCATGGCCGCACTTGCGGGCGCGGGTCGCGGGTCAGAAAAATATTCTATGTCCCAGACCCGCGTCCGCGTTTGCATGGCCGCGCCCTTAATTATCGGAAATCGTTACCGAGTGAACGTTGAACAATGCTTCTTAGGTAATCCCATCTGTTTCACAACGCCAGTATATCACAAGTGCGGGACCAAACATGCAGCCGGCATGCAAATGTTGTGGCAAACTGCCAACGATTTGTGGAACACAAACCAGTGACGACAGTTTACTGCTTGAAAATAAACCCTGGTGGTCGTGGTTCATGAACAACGCGTTCTTTGCCAACACTGAACTTGGTTAGTTGCTCGGATCGGATTGCATTTCACTGATGCCTCATTCTGAGTCGTTCACACTGGTATTGCACTATTGTGAAACATAATTCGATGATATTATTGAAAGTAACTTCAGGTGGCCTACGTCATTTAGCCAACGCGGCAACTATAACTGAGAAACTGGTGCGCTACGTCGTGCTGATACTCTTGTTCTGCTTCGCTGTATCACACATGGTTAGTATACAGAAGCTTGTTTTTTTGGTTACCCGTTTCAACCTTGTTTTCGCAGAAGGAGTAATGCAGCCAGTTCGCAAGTTGCTGACTGTTGCTTCACAATTAATTGAGCAAAAACATTTTGATGCCAACGCAAAGTCAACTCCGACCTTGGTCGACGACCACCCATCCGAGCTATTATATATGTTGGATGCCAGTAGCATACCGACCAGGTAATGTTTCTCTTCAGTGGCTGACATTCCGCGACTACGCGAAAGTCGTCGACACAACCCAGGAGACCAAGTTTTCGAGCGCGAAAGACTACAGCAAAATGAACTGGACGTTGTGCTACATGAATCGATATGGCGGATCGTACAGCAATGACGTTATGCTGGATGTGTGGGCGATGTTTGCCGCTTACAACACTTTGGTCGACGAAAACTATCTCGAGCGCTTCGTGCGTGACCTGGCCGCGCTCCAGAATGGAAACAAAGATTTCATCCATTTGCCGGCATTCAGCGAATTCATTCACGACACAACGCTGACGGCACAGATCCGATTGGGCATGCGAAAACACGTTCAGTCGATCTACCGTCATGAACGACCGATCAGCGATCTTATGACCGATGGGCCACATTTGCATCACAAATATGGCGTTGGGCTACTGAAAGATTCAGGCAGAGTCGACTCGACAAGCGCCTGTTAGAAATCATGTTTCCGGGTAAGTGTGCGAGTGCGCTTTTTCCTTCGTGACCTGGAATTTCGTTTACCAATCTTCATTCTGAGAGGTGTACAATTTGAGTTCGCACGTACATGTACATATACAATGCACCTGTTATGTTGAATCGTTGTACCATGATGAATGTCTAGTATCAACTCAACACCACAATTTTCATTGAAAACACTCATGTTTATTTTATGTTTTTTGGAAACGTGTTTTCCCCCAACCTAAACACCCAAAACCAGAAAACGAAATGGCTTGCGAGAGCATTCTTTCTAGATCCGGAAAAGCTTGCCTTTTGGACAAAAGTATCCGAGTACTATGTCGTACATCCTACCGCCTTCTGGTTCGACATTTACGAACGGCTGTCACGTGTGAACAACGGTCAAGCTAATGTGTTAGTTCGACAACGTTACGTAGTTGTCACCCGGGGTATTACGTTTACTATAGCGCTCAGGCCCGTTCGATGGTTGGGCAGTTGAGCAAAGCACGTTTGGGCAAGACCACTTTGAGCATATGAAAAAGAGCAGATGCCAATAGAGCAGAACCTAAAAATAAATAGGCCTAAGCCTAAGCCTTAGACCAAACACAAGACTAAGCCTAAGTGTAGGCCTAAGCCAAGCAGCACAAGCCTACATCAGCCATTGGGACAAAATAAGAGCTCTGCCCTTTTTTTCTTGCTCTGCCCAAATGTGCTTTGCTCAATTGCCCGGCCACCATACAGGTCTGGAGTGTCAGACTTACTCAAGCTTGGGTTCACGCGGGCATGAGCGTGCGCCTCGTAACTTAAACGCAGGTGTGACCTGATTTGCGCCATGCACGTCTTCGCACATTGTACAGGCTGAATCAGCTGCTGGATGTGACGAGTGACTGGCCGAACACGACTGCCGCCCAGCACTACGAATCGGCCGTACGTCGGTGCGCGGCAGAATTCAACGTCAGTTTGGCACATGTGGGCTCAAATGAGCAGTTACTCGGGCGGAATGTTCTTCAAACGCTGTTTTCGAATGTGGCACTTGCACACGGAACAGCAACAGAAGGACTTGGTGGCGATGGCAGCTCGTTTGATATTGAGGGGACATCGTTGCCACATCAGTAGATGGGGATCACAACGCGTTGAACCTTACCGAAGGCAGTGACAACTTTGCTCATTGGATGGGCGATGATATCAGTGGCATAAACATGTCTGATCTGACTGGTTTTGACCTGGCCCCAGTTGTACTGACCTTGCATCGCAAAATTTACGCGAGCGCAATCACGGCAGATTTGGTTGCATGGTTCGCTGGCCTGGTCGAATCCTACAACGTGACAATGCACACGCTTGAGCTGTTCATTAAACCAATGGTTTGTTTGCATATCACATGCTTTGCTTCATCCACATAACTCTGATGAGACTGAAAAAAGCAAAGAGTGTAACGTAATTTCGCTTTTTTGCTGTTATCAGAGAACAGAGGCGCCAACAAAATCAGTCATCAGTCATGTCACTTTGCGCTTGCATCACGCTACCTTATCTGATGGCATTGAGGTGCGTCGTCGCAGCTTGCCGGTCTTCATGATGCAATCCGCGTATCCATATTCAATGTCATTTTCGGGTTGTTGAGACAAGCTATTCATGCTGGTCGATTGGTATGGTATTGAGTTTGGTCACCACTTGTCAATTGCCACACGTATCCTATCGCGCATTGATCATGAACACGTTCAGGCGTATGAATTGTTAAAAATCAAGATGTAACCAGTCTCTGGTGCAACACACCCTTGTCTGTTAATCTTACCTAGTCAAGTTGTCATTTACCTTGAGCGATTGCTGTCGAACGCGCCAAATGGACTACAAAAAGTCGCAAGTTTTAAAATGGTTCCAATGGATTAAAAGTATTCACTGGTCAATACCGAAATCATCGCCATGCGATGATCACAGGCATATAGCCTGATTTACGACTGTCAGTATTCAATGTCGAATAATCGAAATCGAAAACATTCTCTAACGCTGGCCGATCACATACAAAGTGTCGGTGAAATGAATATTTTGGCTAATTCTATTGTAACCGATGTATCCTGCACTTTGTGCTGACCTAAAAAACGCCAAAGTTGTTAATGAATGGTTCTTATACAGTTCACGTGGTTTGCTTACAAGTAACGCAGCGACAGCTAACCGGAAAAAGTGCGTCAAAAAGAAATGAATTCACGGTTGCTTGTTTGCCATAAAACACACTGGGATAAGTTGTTGCGCGACGACCACAAAAAGACATCTTGCTGCGTTGGCACGAAATATGCGCAGATGTGTTGACTACATTAGATTAGGCCAATACTTTGAAGCACGCTCAACCCCATATGCGCGATTAATTGAAAAATAATTTCTGACCACCGGTAAGGTGTATCATCATATCCAAAATGTACTTCAATGTTCTACCGATCGATCAAGTTCGCTCCCTACTCGTTGTCAATGGTCGGTCATCTATGGCGAATGTCCCAGGCGTCAAATGACACTTCTGATGCGAATGCCAGAGCAGAATATTGGTCGGCGTCCGAAGGCCGAATGCAGAAAATCGTGCAATACAGTGCCGCAATGCAGGTTTTGTCAATAATTTTGTGGTCAGTACGGTATGGTTAATCGAGATCAGCAAAAAATATGGCGAGACCTAAACGAAAACTGCCAATACCAGACGAAGCACATGGCTCGCCTTCATAATGTATGCCAGTTTGTGCATGAAATTATTGCATCTAGTTTATTTTCCGACCTAATTTTTCTGCACCTCAAGGCAAGGATCAAACTCAGCCAGGATGGAAAACCAGACCGAATGCCGTTTAACTTCATACTACTCTAATTTTGCTAAATAGCACTGTGAACCCAAAAATGCGGCGGGTCGCAATCTTTGGCTCGCAAACGTGCATGCAGTTGTTAAAGCTGCTGGTTAACAACCCTTCGACCGCGCTTGATCTTGAGGGTATATATAAACAAAGTTTGGACATCGTGTTACTCGACCCTAATCTGGTGAGCCGATTGGTTGCTTCCTGATGTTTCACGACCGCGTTGAAGTTTGCCCCTGATGAAAAAAACCGAAAAAATTTGAAACGCTGCTGTGACACGAATAGGCTGTTTCAAAGTTTGACACTAGAGTGACAGCAACCTCCAACAGTGTGCCGAAAACCGCAATGCACAATAGCTGTTGAAACGTCCGCATTGTTGAATAAAAAAATAAAAGGTTTCAAAAACCTGGCCATTTTTTGTTAGGATTTTCTACTCGTATAATTTTAAGCATCTGTGGTGAGTGAAATAAGTTGTCAATTACAAATAAAAATCCTCTAATTATCAAGTTTTTTGTTTGTGCTCCCCAGTTTTCAAAACCCTACACAGCTCACACAATGTTTATCACAACATGCGCAAGGCAGCCATTCCACAGCGCACACACAACGACAACACACAGCCGGCACAGTGACAACACAGCAATGTTTCAGCTGGCAAGCTTTGTTGTGTGTGTGCGCTGTGGAATGGCTACCTTGCGCATGTTGTGGTAAACATTGTGTGAGCTGTGTAGGGTTTTGAAAACTGGGGAGCACAAACAAAAAACTTGATAATTAGAGGATTTTTATTTGTAATTGACAACTTATTTCATTCACCACAGATGCTTAAAATTATACGAGTAGAAAATCCTAACAAAAAATGGCCAGATTTTTTAAACCTTTTATTTTTTTTATTCAACAATGCGGACGTTTCAACAGCCTTTGTGCATTGCGGTTTTCGGCACACTGTTGGAGGTTGCTGTCACTCTAGTGTCAAACCTTGAAACAGCCTTTTCGTGTCACAGCAGCGTTTCAAATTTTTTCGGTTTTTTTCACGAGGGGCAAACTTCAACGTGGCCGTGAAACATCAGGAAGCAACCAATCGGCTCACCAGATTAGGGTCGAGTAACACGATGTCCAAACTTTGTTTATATATACTACCCCCAAGATCAAGCGCGGTCGAATGGTTGTTAACCAGCACCTTTAAGACAGAGCCCAAGCCAGTGCTGCTGGGTGCGAGCTGTGTGAAGTGGATGACAGGGTGGCCGAAAAAGTACGGAAACCCTGTTGCGGGGCATAGGTCTCGGCCGTGGTTACAAATGGAGATGTTTTTGGTATCGCATTCGAAAGTGCAAGCGATCAAATTTTTTTGTTGTTCAAGTTAGTTTTCCTCACGTACTTCCTGGAATAAGCTACGGAGCTGGAAGCCGCCAAATTGCCTTCTGACAAACGCATGTAAAAATCGTAACGAACAAAATATTCTTCACCAAACCTTGCTTCGAAGCTATCGACCACACCAACATTTAACTAAAAAAACAAATTCGCCGATGCTTTCGAATGCAATGCCATGGTCTCAGTGTGCAAATGGTACTGTATACAATACGCAACCACGGCCGAGATCTGGTCTCGCAAAAGGGTTTCCGTATTTTTTGGCTGGCCCTGTATGTGTATGTTGGATTGCAGATCTAAAACGTTCAAAGTGACCGACCGGTTGGCTGTGACATCGAGCTCCAGGAAGCAACAGTTAATACTTGATGCACGTCTGTCCATCAATTCGACGCTTCCTGGGCTCAACCATATCCTACGCGGCACTGCGGTTGATTCGACCGATCGGGTCACCTATCAAATGCATCAGCCATATCCACATATCATACAATCGTTGAAGCTCAAACCAGCCACGTTCATGGCCGGTGTCGGCGGAGTGTTGTCATTTTGGCTGAGCGCATCACTCATGAACACACTCAACATGCTCTTCTATCTGTTCAACATCGCCAGGGAGCACGTCAAAAAGTATGTTGGGGAAACTTGACAACAAATTCCGTCCGATAATCACCATTGGGTTCTCAATTACAACCTCGCTTTTGACATCATTCCCATCAAGTTCCTGTTCTGTGGTGCTTGTGAACTGCGGGAACCAATCAATAACCGGCTAAGAATCGGTTGCCAATTCGATTTTGCTAAAACTATACAAAAACCACAGTTATAAGGACTCGCTGAGAACAGTTTTTTTATACGTTCTTCTTTAACCAGGGAAACAAGTTTAAAGTGGTTCAAACAGATCCGTTCGCCAAGACTGCGGGAACTTTGCAGAACGGCGCGAAGACTGAGAACCGGCTAAGAACACCGTCGTGGTGAATACGAATTACTGGGTACAACGTCAATGTTCGTCCCAAAACAGTGTGAATTTCAGATGCTGGCGTCAAAGGCGACAGTCCAGATCACAGCGGTTCACTAACGGTGATGTCGAAATGCATGAAATGGACCAACAACAACAACAGCATCCGACATTGGTGCTGACCGGTTTCTACGAGCTCGACGCGCACCGACGGTATCCATGCGAAGTGCGATGTGTACCGACGGACACACACAACCACCGGGTGATCGATATGTCATCCAAAGTGACTGCAGGTGACAAACTGATGTTCCACGCTGCCAATCCGGTGCAGACTACGAAAACGGAAACAGTCGGTACGAGCGAAGAAGACTGTACGTGCACGTGTGCGTATCATGATCCGCAACATCCAACGAATCTTGTCATTAATTCATCAATTCCTTCGACAGTAACCACGTGATTGCATACAATAATTGATTTACCAGGTGTCTTGATCTTGAATCAATGGCATTCCACAGCGCTATATTTCTGAGAGTGTGAATATAATGTGACCGCATTCACCACGTGCATGCACTAGGTGAGGTGCCTATGACTATGGCAACTGTGGAGATGTTCATCCGATACATGCTCTACCAGAACGGCTTTTGGACCTGTTGTTCACATTTCAGTGAATGAAACAAAAAACTGAACACACATGATCGGGTGGACGATGTGACTCACAATCAACCGTCCATGCTCGTACTGTGTACAGCCTCAAACAGTGGATTCACATGTGCCTATTCGAAAGTATTATACGGCTCTACTTGCTGCACTCGTTCAAGTTCGATCTGGTACTCAATATCAATGTGGTTTGCTTGATTCTGCACCTGCCTCGGGCCCGAACTCCGAACTGATCCTGTAGCCAAATCCCAGCACAGCGACTAATCAGATAACTTTTGACGCCACCATCAAATCTCTGTCCATTATGAGCCACATCAACAACTGCACACTTCGAGAGTCTCGAAATTGACATTGTCTGAGGACGAAGTACATATACATACGTACAATGGTAAACGCAAATTTTTCGAATCCAGCCTTCTGTGCCCTGTCTCACACAACCGGTGGTAACATCTGTCGCTCCCTTTCAAATGCATATACGTGTGTGTTACCAAACACCGAAAAGCGCAATAATTACTCTCCTCCAATTCCCAAGTGGCGCAATTAACAACAACCTCCCTCGCTGGTTGTCCTTCAAGGAAGCATCAGAAAACCATCAGATCACACTGATAATAGCTTGTGGAACATCACATGAAGACGAAATAATATAAACACAAGCAGTGTAGGTATACGTAAATACATAGTTATATTTTTTACTAATGTGCCTGTTGTGGTCATTGTTTTCGATGTCTTAAGCCCTAACTACAGCACCGGTTGCATCTCTTGGCTGTTTTTCGCATGATGCGGCATGGTACCTCCTTAAGTATTGAATCATGCGAAAAATCATGCGGCATTATGCGACCCCATGCGAGAATCATGCCGCATGATTTTTGACCATGCGGCATGATTCTCGCATAATTGCGTTGACTTGGCTGCTGGTTTAGTTTTGCTCTGTTTGTGATTAGTGGCGATTTATCAGCTGTCAGCTTGAATGTAACGAGTATCCTGGTTGAATCTCACTGGAGATGTGCTTGAGACAAGCATAAAATCGTTATGTAGTTAACTATTCGCTACTACACCTTTAAAATCGAATTGCGGAAAAAAGTTTATCATACACAGTATACCACATAAACATTTCTGTTAAAAGCTTTTTTTGGCAAATTTTACGAATGTTATTTAGCCTGACAGCAGATAAACTGCCTGTGATCACGAACAGATCAAAACTAAACCAGTAGCCAAGTCAACACAATCATGCGAGAATCATGCCGCATGGTCCAAAATCATGCGGCATGATTCTGGCATGGTGACAAAAATGCTCGCTTGGGGTCGCATAATGTCGCATGATTTTTCGCATGATTCAGTACTTAAGGAGGTACCATGCCGCATGGTATGCCGCATGAATCATGCGAAAAACAGCCAAGAGATGCAACCGGTACTGTATACTTCGTTGTCTGAGAGAACAGAAAAGAAAGTCTTGCGTGGTGATTGGCTGCTGCACGCGCGACAGCCAATCAGCGCTTGAGAATTTGCTCTCGGTTCTGTCAGAGAACGAAGTATAGTTAGCGCTTAACAAGCATGTGTCAAGGCAGACTGTGTTTTTTGAACGAAATCTGTGTTCAACTGGCTGAAGTGCTGCTGTATGCACATGAGCAAGAAGATATCCATGATACTTCATGGTTAGAGTTTACGCGGACGCGTAAGTATCCAAGTTGTCGTCTGGAATACGACACGTGAGGGACACGTGAAGTCAAGGGACATAAGTACACCGATACTGTGATTGGTCGGTCGAATTCAGTCCGGAAAGCGCTATGCGTGCAGGCGAGTCAACCTGCGTAAAAGAGCAGTTCGGTTGATGTTCCCTTGCGTGACTGTGTTATATGAACGTTCGTTATTACGTGGTTAGCGATCGTTCGAGTGAGGGATTAAGTCTCTCCCTTTTGCGTGTGTCGTATGGTAAATTTGCATACTTTGCGTGCAGTAACTTGCCTTGTTTTTATAATCCATACCTTATGTGTGTGACGTATCCTTAGACACTACGTCCCAAAACATATATAAGCTATTTTCACTTTTATTAGTCTGACTCTCAAATCTTCCGCCATACCCACAGTGACCTACTATTGGAAAAGGTCGTTCGTCTCCAAGCCAATAAACAAACCCTCGGAGCTTGACTTGTCGCGACGTTGGTTTTGGTTTGTGATTCGTCCTATTGCATGTATTATTTATAAACCTATGTACCTAACCTAACCTGACTGGATTTCCAGCTTTTGCAGATTTTCTAGATCAGGTACCGGGGAAGCTCGATATATTCGCAACGCCGGTTACTAATCCAGTCGACAAGCTTGATAGATTCGCGCGTCGACTCATCGGTGTGGCTTGATGAAATTCGCAGCACCGATGCATCTTTCAAGCGGCGAGTCCATTCGTCGCGAACCAATGCCGGACGTCAATTCCCGGAAGAACAATCAGGTGCCGGACGTCAATTCCCGGTCGAACAACAAGGCAATGCCGGATGCCCGATTCCGGAAGGGAGCCGCCGATGACCAGGGCAGTCCGCCGGGGCAGAGCGAACAGACCGGCGGATGCATAGGTCAGTCTGGCGAGACAGTGAAATTCCCACCCATCGGTCGCGGAGGGACCGGATGGCTGATGTGGGAGGAGGAGAGTGATGTTTCATTTCTTGAGAACCATGTTTTTGGGCTTTCGGAATGCATCGACCGTAAGTCAAAAGACCAGGGGTCGAATGCTAGAGTCGATAAGCCAGGAGATCGCAACTGCGGTCAATCGGACCAGTTAGACGGAGAAGTGTACCGACCGGACATGAAAGCTGGACAGGCGCAGGCAGCGCAGGTGTTCCATGCTGGGTACCGGCGGACGGAGTTGTTGACCGCCAGCCAGGCGCGGAGGGCGCAGGAGATCTACGATGAATGGCTGAGCGAAGCAAGATTGCGCATGGCGCAGGAGAGTGAGGCAAGATTGCGCATGGCGCAGGAGATCAGTGTGGAGGACGGACCGGAGGTCCGCGTGGAGAAGGGACAAGGAGTCCGTGTGAAGGAGGAGAGGGCGCAGAAGGCGCACGAGATTTGTGAGGCCATGGGGCCTGGAGGGAGAGGGCAGGAGCCTGAACGAGCGTCGAAAGGGCAGGAGACTGGAGGAGTGATGCCAGTGCGACAAGCCCGTTATGTGAGTTCGGATACGGAGACCGGACGCACGTGTGTTCGTGAGAGATATCAGTTCGAGTCAGAGGCGATCGGACAGAGCGCGATTGATCTGTACACGCAAGAGGAGCTTGAAGAAGACCAGATACGTGAGGTATCCTGGCAAGAGGATTGGTTGGATGCACCCGGGTTCGCTGAACCTTGGCGGTTGCATGAAGAAGTGGTTGACATCGTGCTCACCACGCATCGATACAGTGACCATCTGTTGAAATGGTTGTATACCGAGGAGCTACCCCAGGATCGATTGCTTGCATCCAGGGTTTCGGAGTATTTGAATGTGAACTCGCTGACGCAGGAGCCTTTGTGCGAGCTTGAAGACCGGTTTTTATCCGAGGCTCGCGGATTGTTTGAGATTGAGCAAGCACGGTCACCGAGATCCGCCAAGACGCGTCAATTACTTGACAAGTGGGGCGAGATGCTCGATAACCGAATGCCGATACGAGTGCTACCATATGGAGACCGCCACAGTCCGGGCATGCCACTGCAAGAGGGTTCCGAACCCGTGACTTGTGGATTGTACAATGATATGTGTCGGAATGAGGACCCGATGTTGTCCATGCCGAATGTGCTTGAGAATGCGCTCAAGGAACGCACACGGTATTTCGACCTACCCGAACTGGACTACCCAGTGCAGTCGCACACCGTCAGTGTGTCGATGCGTATAGTGCCAGTCGGAAAGACGCGATCCCTGTGGCATGGTGCCCCGGTTGAAGAGAGTATGAGCAGCCAACAGGATGATGCAGGCTGTGGCACGCCTGAAAGTGCTACTGGAGGTCCCAACCAAACTGAACACAAGCGTGAGTACGACGTACTGTACGAACCGATCGTGAAGTATGTATACTTCGAACCAGAGGGAGAGTTGAGGATGGCTGACTACAATCTCCGATTGGGTCATTTCGAAGGGGATGTGAAACGCCCGTCGATAATGTCTATTCCGGTGGAACTTGTTCTGTCGTCTAGACCCGACGGAAGGATAGTAACAGCTGTTACGCGTGGTGGTTCTTTGAACACCGAACAGCACGGAACCCGCACCACTCATGCTATGCTGATTTGAGTGATTTCTGAAACAAACGTTTCAATGAAGAGACACAAATTCCAATTTCGCCAGAATTTCACTTCCAATTCTTGCTACATCACTCAAACCGTTTTCAAGCCGCTGGTGGCTGAAACAGCCATGACTAACTTATACGGTTGTTGTCATATCATAAACTAAAATGATAGGAAAACGTCATTGTGAATTTTGAAACGGAGCATTCACCCTGTGACGCGACCTAGACATCTATGGCTATGGCTGTCATGCTGTCGTCGTCAGCCCGACAATACGCATGACACCCTCTCTTGGGTTTATAATACATCATCGGAACCATCGGTTTGTTTATGCTACCCACAACGACGTGTGGGTTTATAGTAGTTTCATTGACAGTTCATAAATACTGTACTTTTACGGTTGAAAAAATCTGGTAGGATTGTCCGGAAGGTATATCTATTCGATATTGACGCTTGACGCACTCATGCTGACTCGAATTCTTATATTTTTACAGCGTTTTATCAAGCTTGTTTTTACTTCCGGCCATCAGCGCAGGACCTGAATTGCGCACCATTTTTATCGTGTCCATTTGGAACCAAGCCACCACCAAAGTTTCCAGTTGGTATACATGTACGTACATATCTACAGTATATCGCGTGTGTATTGTTCTGTTTAATGATTGTTGCCTGATGGAGCCTCCTTTTCAAATGTTATGTACATAGTACCTACCTACATAAGTACATGTACCGCGGTTGCCT